>JALMQS010000030.1:3522647-3781344 GCA_024734495.1 Forficula auricularia | reverse complement strand
AAAATTTTAAATTAGCCCATTTTTAGATATTTTCTCTTCGTGTCAGGGCTTAGAAGTGGCTTAAATTCCACAAAATTCTCTCATTCTATCCTTAAGACAAATAAGAATGAATTTGATATCTTACGTATTTTAGGAAAAATATGGAACTCTTGATGTTCAGTTTGACACACTTGGCTGAGTAATTTAAGAAATTCAAAAGTCTAGCATGACTTATATGATTTCACCTTTTTTTATTTAAAAAATAATAACATGAATAAAAAAATCTGATTTCGTATTTATCAATAGCAGATTTTTCTCATTTCGTAACTTTATTAGAATTTTTTTATTTTTTCATTACTTCGGAATAAGTTCATTATTACAAAAATATATGTATGATTGATAAATGGATCAGCGTTCCATTTGGATTTAATATTGTTTGAATCTGGTTTATTGCCAGGGCGAAAAAATTACATTTAATTCTTTGACGGGCTTTTTATGTATTTCAACACTTTCATCAGAACTTTAAACCCACAACTGAAAATGTTGGTTCTCATCAATCTGTTTTTATTCGTTTTTTCGCATAGAAAATGCTCTAAAAATTGCATTTGGTGTAAATTTTAATTTATTGTTGTTTACATCTCATTTGGGTAGTTACTAAATCCTGGAAATATCCAGGGTTTTCCAGGCTTACTAAAATTAAAACTAGATATATAATATAGTATGTACCTAGTCTTATTTTCGAATGTATAAGTATGTGTATATACCAACTGTATATATTTAGTTTATATATTTTCTTCTTCTTGTGCCAAACTCGTTTTGAGGATTTAACGAAAGAATTTCCTCCAAGTTAGCATATTCTGGTAAAATTCTTCATTGGGGAGTGGTTTCTCTTTGCCTTTCCTCTTATATTTGATGAGATTCTTTTAATTTTTATAAGCAGTGAAAATCGTCGATGTCCAGGACCTTCTTAAAATATTTGGCTCAACTATATATAAAAATATTCAGATTCCTTACTATGAACACTAATAGAATATAGAGCGCCATTAAATTTCCTAAGAGAAAAGTTGTAAATAATGTATGTTTGCTGAATGTCATAAAATAAACAAATAAATAAATAAATAAAAATGCTTATTTGTATCAAACAGAGAAAAACCTCATTCATTTATTTTTATGAATAGTAAAATTCTCATGAACAATGTTTGAATAGTAAGTAATTGTTGGAAGATCTGTCAAATTGGATTGCTCGAAATTAGTAATGAATTCTATTTTCCTAAATCGTTTGATAAATTTTAATTGAAAGTGTCTGGTTTACTAGCTAATAAACAATGGGATTTTAGTTTCATTTTATTTGTTCAAAACACGTTGAGTGAATTGATTTAAATGGTCCCATTATTAGTAATGCCAATCCATTTAGAATGGTTTTCCTGATAATTCTCAAGTATAATTGTTGCGTTAATTCATTTAGATCAATCTCTATTTAATTAAATAACAGAATAAACAAATCTACCTGAAATTACCCCATCATCAGCTTTGGACGCGGGCTGCCCTCTTCGTTCCTTACTCTTCCCTGTCTTTTTTTTGTGATTGGATACTAAATACAACCGAAATTCACTACGTTGGTATTCTTAGGAAATGCTTATCTCTACATTTTTTTTAATGAGATCGATAGTTTGTGTTAAATTTAGTAAAAATTCGTTGCGCTTGTAACCCAAAAAAGTACTTATATTTTCTAGCTAGCGGTTTCATGATCTCAGTTTTATCTCAACTAGGTACCTCATTCTAAATATTTAATTGTATACATATACGTTTCTGACCTAAAAAAGGAAATTGAAACAAGCAAATTTTAAAAATTATTCCGTACAGAAGTATTTAATTTTTTCAATAATTTTAATATTTTTTAATAAATGAATTTATCTTTAAAGACCAATCAAGATTTTAGAGAAAATATTTTTACATTGCATATCAGAGAGGTTCGTCCCCTTAGGAATCAAACCCAAGAGCTAACTAAGCTTGCCAAACCCTTAAGACAAATCTCTCGATACCAAGCATATATAAGAAATGGCTAAGCTAAGCTAACGGCCCGGCAAGCTTAGTTAGCGCTTGGGTTCGGTTCCTAAGGGGACGAACCTCTCTGATATGCAATGTAAATATTTTCTCTAAAATCTATTGTGATCCCTTAAGATAAATTCATTTATTAATATTTTAGATCTCTGGGTTGATTTTGAAATAATTTCCATCTTTTTTTCAAAAAAGACACCTAAAAAGATACTTAAATCTTTGCTTTTTACAATAAAATATTTTTTTGTTTATTCATGTCAAAGAGAAAATGTTTAAAACATGGTGAATAATCACCCACAAGTAGCTATACTTATTTCTGTGTGTATGTTTGTCTGGATACTCACAATAACTCCAAGATGAAAGTAAAACAAAGTTTTGTATTTTCAAAATGAGAAAGACATTAAATTTTTGGCTTTTTGAAAACTGTTATTTCGAAAGAAAAAAAATAGAATCATTCTATGGGGTGGTAGTTAGTTGTAGTTAATGAGATCAAATTTGATATAAAAGTTGGTATTAATAAGCTATGTGCAATGTTTCAGCTTTCTAACTAAAACCATTTGCTGACAAAAATAAATTTAAACATCAAAATTCGCTGACCAAGTTTTAAAAAGTTTTCCTATTTTTGCCTTCGATTTTAGACTGTTTTGGTCGCATTTACATTTAAACTATCTGAAAATACCATAGTTTTTAATCAAATTTAATTATAATAATTACGGTAAAAGTCCATCTTTTTTTATTGACATCATATTTACACTCTCGATGAACTTGTCTGCTTTCATTTTACACATCATCAAAGAGAATAAATAAATAATTAGTAATCAGTTCTAAGACTTGTTTTGATGCAACTATATACTTTATGTGAATATTCCATGCCAATTCCTTCTCTTCTTTAAATGTCCCATATCCCATATATTTCATTATATGTATGAAATACTAAAATTTAGTCCTTTCTTTTTCTTTCCTACTTCACCCTCAAATATTCCTCAGGATATTCCCCGAGTCTCAGCGTGACTCTTATCATTTATTTACATAGTTATTCTCTCCAACAAATTTTCTCTTTTAACCATTTTTGACAATTTATCTTCAAATTCCTCTAAGGTCTAAATGATCGCTCGTAATGGTATTCTCATCTAGTTTCGAAGATTATTAAGAAAAAATTCGATTTACTTTTGTTCAGACAGCGCACTAGCAAGGAAAGTGTGGTTGCCTATAGAAAACAGGCGACAAATTTCTAGAGAAGTAAAAAGTTCTTTGTAGTTACATTATTGCAATTTATTTAGTCCATAATAATATTTTTTTTTTTTTTTTTTTTTTTTTTTAATGATATTGATGAGAGAAGGAGATACACCAGAAGGTGGATCCCCTAAAGGCCTGTATGGGCTGGCCCCTCAATCGTGAAAAAGAACAGAGCAGAAGGAAAAGAAGCCGGGATCACGAGCCAATCTCAGAAACTTAGATACAATTCAATATCCAATTTACCAAGGTTTTAGGGGCTTCGAGCAGTGGTAAATCCTCCGCGCGATAAATTCGGTTAAATTTATCTCCCACTTAATTTTTATTACCAGACCCTATACTTACAGAAAAAAAATGTCTGGGTATAGCCGGGAATCGAACCCGAGACCTCCGGGTTGCCAGTCAGTTGTTCTGACCATTACACCACCGAGGCGATCGTAATACTCAATTTGTTAAATTATTACTATTTATTTTATTCAAATACCGGTCCGCGATGAAATGTATAATTTATTAAAGTACTGCTCTGAAAACAAAACGATTAAATCGGTGAAATTTTTTGTTATCTTGACAAAGTATCGAAAAGATCTGATCCGCCATTGTCATCTTTTATGTCTTCGACCAAGCCCTTTACCATAAATATCTTCGGGTCTGATCCAACTTCCAAAATATTCTCAATTCTATTTCTAATTTCTATCTCCCAATATTTTCTTCTAGAATACGAGACTAAAGCGATTTTTCTCTTGCATCATTACTATTAAAAGAAAGAAAATAGTATAATATTTAATAGGATTTTGATAATAATAGTTCGCTATGGTATTTGCTTCTTTATAATAGCATTAATATTTTTCAAATATATTTTATTATCTTTAGTCATTAAATATGTATATTATTTTGAAACATGATAACCTCGAAAATTCATAATTTATTAAAATAATTTGATTATGTAACTATAAATTTATGTAACTAGAAATTTATATTAAATATATCTAACCTATTTTTTGATTAGAAGCAATTTTTTATTAAAAAATAACATGAATACTGATCAAATTAAAAATTCTTTTTTTGGATTATACTAAAAAAAATCAAAAAAAGTTAGTCTTGAGTTAGACTTTGATTTCAGTCCTCATTCACAGACTTGTATTTTTTAATATATTAAAGAAAGGAAATTATCCTGAAATTTTAATCTCAATAAAAGCAAAAAAAAACCAATTAATGAGCTCAATACTCGCCGGAAATAGAGGATTACCAAAGTTATTCACTTATTTAAGTGATAGTAAAAATTAATACTATACCGTCTTTCTTAAAGGAATAAACGTGTTGCATTCTATTCAATTTATAAGTACATTTTTCACACTAGATATTATGTATAGGTATGACAGGGACCACTTGCCTCAATTCATCCATGGTAATTGTCTTTGTAAGTGGGAACCCATAAAAATTTGATATAAATTAAAATTTATATTCCAAAAATTTATATTAATAAATACCCGATTATTTTTATAAAATTCTGATTTTTTTAATTTGGCCCCGCCTTTTCTGGATACGACTCTATAAAATAATCAAGGGGTGATAATTTATTTTTCTCACCAATTTTGTGATCAACACCAAATTTTTCACCTAAAAATTGAAAAAATGCCTATAGTTTTAATATTATTATATTTATTATATTAAATTAAAGATGAAAATGCGTATTGAACGAAAGAATAAGAATTTTAATTGACGTAAAAACATTAAAATAATAGTGGACAATTCAATAAATAATGCAAAGTTTAATATTAGTGTGATCTTTAACTGTGGATAATTATTTAGAAATTAAAACCATCTCTATTTTATAAATTATTTATATAATTATTAGGACTTATTGATTACGATCTTTACATGGCCAGGGTCAATAAAGCTCTCTTCAAATATTCCCATTTACATTTTCATAAATTTACTCTAAGTTTATTAAAAATTTCAAAAAATGATGAATAAATAAATAAATAATATATTCCAAATTATAATATCTGATCATTTGTTCTTTTTTGTAGTCTTTGAATTTTAACATGATTTCTAAGATAAATTATGAATTATGGATTTCTGAATAAATTGTGACAAATATCTTATTTAAATTTTAATGGAGCTTGACGAAAATGGCAACGTCATCGAAACGTTAATATTATTTTTTTTTATATGAAAACTATTTTTTCTTGCCGATAGTAGCTGGTTTTGATTCTTAAGGAGAAATCAATGAGATTCTTCTCTGCTTAATATATAATAAATAAACATATACCTACTTATTATATGGGTATATGAACTCATGAAGAATCAACAGATAAAAGCAACTTTTTTTTTAAGATATAAACAAAAAGTTTTAATTTATTGAAAACTTTATTATTAATAAATATAGTGAATTTCTTTCACAAATCAAATCCACTAAATTTTTGTGTTTTTTATTTATTGATTCACAGAAATTTTCACAAGAAAAAAACTTCGTTTTATAAAATTTAAGTGTATTCTAATTAACATGTCAAAAATGAGAATTTTATAGAAACTTCGCAAATATTAATTAATAGTATTAATATTTAGAAAATATAAATCAAGAAAGACTGTTCTTGCATTTTAAATAAACATTATACATATCCAAGTTTAAACTTTATTTATCTAAATTATAACAAAAATAAAATTTTATTGAGTAAAATTTAAATTTAAAAAATATAGGTCATTTCAACAACGCTTCAAATCTATTTTAAAACAAACAAACCAAAGTGTATGTCTTCTGCTTGATATAAATAAATATACATATGATATGTAATATATATGTAAATATTTTATTAAGTGGAGAAAGTTGTTTCGAAACATTTCCTTTCATCTTCAGAATACTATATTTCACGCGAATATTCAATAGTGGTTATTAAGTTAAAATTTTAATTATCTTAATCAACATAACTTTCGAAATTATAATAATTAGTAGAGATTGTGGGTGTTGGTGCAGGTGAAACATCTTTAATAAAGATAAGAGTAAATAAATATTATATTTAATTACTCTTATCTTTATTCCAAATTATAGCCTCAAATTAATAAAATATATAAATATGTAATTTTTAAAACTTATTTACATCAAGCAGACGACGAACTCTTAGATGAATTCCTATAAATAAATTTCTAGTAAATACATATTTAAATGAATTCATTGATTTTCCCATATTGTTAAAAAATTCTTGAGATAAAAAACATTTTTGATGAAAAAAAATATTTAACATTATAATTTTACAATGTAAAAATGTAATCTTTATTTAAAGCTACTTTTATTTATCCATTCAGTAAAATTTCCGAAAATTCAATGGATTTTATGTAAAAAATTATAAAATTAAAGATACTTTTTGCAATAAGAAAGATGGTTTCTAATTTGAAAATATTTTTAGGGTAATAAAAGACTGCGCACCTACCTTAGGGTCTCTGGTACTAGGACACTGACTAGAAGCAGCGTCGAGAGGAATCCTGTCAACTCTGGATCTCTCCAGCGCTTTTAACGCCTTCTTTGGACAGGCGCACAGGGCAATGGGAACCCCCCAAGCAGCCCCAACCCACACCTACATTACCCATCCCACTCTGTATACCCAGTGATTAAGGCCTTCGTAGAACAAGCCAATTAGGATATCTTCGGAGCATCCCCCTTGGAACTTGTCACCTTCTTGGGAACTTTCGTCACACACTAGCAAAGTTTTTCCCTTCCACAACTTTTAATACTACTAGAATTACTACTAAAGGTATGTGTAATTATCATATTATGTTTATTTTTTTTATATTCTTTAATCTCTATATACTACACAAACATATATAAAAAATTCACAGGATTTATGTAGAATTTAGCAGAATATTTTGTTAATTTAACAATTTTTTTAAATGACTTCAAATCTTGTTTTTAAAGTAATTGACATTGTAGAGTTTCTATTGTTTACTCGATATGATTTGTCAGAAATATACATAATTCGAAATACAGTCAAAATCTCGATAATTCGAATTTTCGATAATTTGAACTCTTAAGCTGTTAACTTCGATAAATCGAAAAATTCTGAGTATTTTGATATGCTCGATAATTCGAAATTCTTTTCGTAACAAGAGGGGAGAGAACGTTCTATATTCGAACTAGGACTTCCCCTCTCTATAATTCGAATTTTCCTAGCAATGTTTACCCCCATTTTTAATTAGGTATGTTATATCCTATTGCA
Organism: Forficula auricularia; assembly: GCA_024734495.1. Taxonomy (NCBI): domain Eukaryota; kingdom Metazoa; phylum Arthropoda; class Insecta; order Dermaptera; family Forficulidae; genus Forficula; species Forficula auricularia. Next base: position 3,773,863 of record JALMQS010000030.1, on the reverse strand, counting down.
ATGTTAATACATATGTATTTTTTTGTTCTTTTTTGCCGTTTTCATTATTTTATTTTTTTACTTTAGGCTATATATAAAATCTATCTAAGCTCATACATATTTTCAAAAATATAATGAATCTTAATAATTTGAAATTTTTTTTCTTCTCGATAATTCGAAGTCTTGATAATTCGAGTTTTTCTTGTAGTCCCTTGGATTTCGAATTATCGAGAGTCGACTGTATAATGTTTATAACAATTTCATTAGAAAGTAAAATAACAAAATAAAATTTTGTGAAGAAAATAAATATATTTGAAACATATATCTATATACCATATATCATAGGATTATCATTTGTTCTAAAAATGTCTTTGCTCTTCCTGAGAAAGTTTATTTTCATGACTGGAGTAGAAATTACGTTATGGTTTTACTCAAGGTACAACAATGTGATTTTTCCTATTTTCCTTGAGCTGCTATTAAAATTTTTGAAGTTCACCGTGTTCGAATTCCACTGAAATTAAATAAAAAATGAGACACGTTCTGGAATTTTCAACCCCTTATTTCTACTAGAATTGCATCCATTACATAGGGATAATTTTAGAAATTTTGATCCGCCTCTTGGGTAAGAGTTCTTAAGATTTTATGACCCCTTTTTTCTTCACCTAAGATTTCATACTTTTAACTAAACGGAATAGCAGTAATTTGTACAAATTTTTAATAGAAGTGCAATTATAGAAAACTTACATAATAAACGCTTTGAACTCCACCTATATTCCCCCTCGTAAGGATTCGTAAAAGCCTTACATAATTAATGGGCTATCCCTCAAGGTTATAAGGGTATTGTTTGTTGTGCCAGAAGTTGGTCAATAAATTATTATTATGAAAGAGTTGTTATTTAGATTTTTAGCAATGCGAGCTCGGACGTCTAATTGTTAAATATTTAACACATGGTAGCAGGGGTAGTGAATGTTTATTTTTATTATTCATAATATCTAAATTAAATATTATTAATTGGCAAGAAATTAAAATGGCTGACGAACGTGCTATGAAAAATATTCGAATTACAATCTAAACGAAGGTCTGTCTCATTTCATCAATTTTAATCCTTAAAGCCAAATAGCTATCATGGACACTAGGGTGCTCCTTATTTTGGATATTTTCGAATATTTACGCTGACAGGGGCTCTTATGGTTCAAAATAAATAAAAAAAAAATCCCCCCAAGTTTCAAGTCTCTATCTCAATTTTAACCTAGTGGTACACACCGATTAAGTTTCCCATCTAAATAACATGGGGTTTTTGGCATTTAACAATCAATTTTTTTATTCCGGCCAAAGTAATGGTTCAAAAATATTGAAACTCTGTAGACTTTATCCGTATAATAGTAGCTATCCTTTGAAATTTTTACAGATTTTTAGCTACTACAATTTTGAAGTTGCATCTAGATAAAATACTGCTATATCTTAGTCTTAGTAAGTTATACTCCTAAATTATAATAGCTAAAAATCTGTAAAAAGTCCAAGAGATATCTACTATTATAAGGATAAAGTCTACAGAGTTTTACATTTTTTGAACCATTACTTTGACCGGAATAAAAAATTGATCGTTCAAAAAACCCCATTTTATTTAGATGGGAAACTTAATCGCTGTGTAGAACTAGGTTAAAATTGAGATAGAGACTTGAAACTTGGGGGATATTTTATTTTATTTATTTTGAACCACATGAGCATCTGTCAGCGTCAATATTCGAAAATATCCAAAATAAGAAGCACCCTAATGGACACTAATTTAAACTTTACTTTTAAATTTTCCTAAAAAGTCCTCGCATGAAACCTTTTCACCCGGACTCGGTTTTTCTCGGGACGGGCCTCTGTTTGCGGATTGATGTCAAATATAATATATTTCTATCCCTTAGCTATTCATAAATTATTTCCTGAAACTGTGTGTGTCTCCAAACTTATTAAATGACTTAAAACAAATGTTTAGGAAATAATAATAAAAAACTATAGTCTATTATTAAAATTTTACAGGAAGTTTTGATAGGTTTAAGAGCTTATCGATTCCAATATTTTATTTCTTATCTATTTATCATTTTTCTTAATACATTTATTTAATAAACAATTCATTTAAACCTGTGGTCCGCGGACCACTAGTGGTCCGTAAGAACTAAAATATGGTCCGCGAAAGATTTCAAACTTTGAATCAACACTCACTGATGCATAACAAATAGCGAGCGTAGGATATTCTCTCGAGGTGATCCGATTGTCACCAAGTCAGAATTTGATGAGGAGATTCCATGGAAATCGAGGAAAATCATCAAATTTAATTTTAAAACCCACAAATACCTAGTGCATTTCGAATATAAATATATAATAAAGAAGTCGGTTAAAAATTAGGAAATATAATTTTAAAACCTACAAATAGTTCATTTATTAATATTATTTTTAATTAAGCGACTTCAAATAAAGTAGGAATTTCTGTGTTTTTAACTCTTAAGTGTAGAGACTTTTTGTGTTATTTCAAGTCGTTTGAATTTTTTTTCCAACTTTTGATACAATATAAAAATGTAAGTACATGCGTGTAGCTTTGAGCAAGAATTCAAGAACTTGTACATAACATGCAACCTCAAAAATCTCATTGATGCAAACATAATTATTTACTAAAAATTATATGTTTTCAATAACTATAACACTGTTAATTAATGTTACTTTTGAATTTTATGATTATGTTAAACGTTTCGATTAAAGATTATTTTTAGATTGATAGAGTTTATTTTTTAACCTTGTGGTCCCTGCTAATAATAATGAAATCAAAATGGTCCCTGGTCAATAAAAGGTTGGGAACCGCTGATTTAAACTAATATACAATATTTTGAATTTTTTTAAAAAAGAAAAATTAAAACTTTAAGTTTAAAATCAATTTGTCTAATATACAATATTTTATCAATACTTTTACACTGAATTCGGCATTTTAATATAATATACTTAAAGAGAAATGAATAACAACAATTGCATATCAATTTACATTTTCATTCAGCGTTCAACACAGTCAGAATTTTTTTTTTACTATTCTCAATGTAAATTCATAGATATCTAGTAATTTAACTTCGATTTTCTTTCATTTTTGATATATATTTTCATTTGTTCATCAAGTTAGTAAACAAAAAGTTTAAAATTCGCTGAAAATAAATAAAGAGTCTAATTTATTAGAGTATTTATGAAAATTTAACTATATGCCTTTTTCTATTAATTTTAACTTTATAACTGATGATGATAAATAGATCTAGAAATTCAAACATTTAGGATATTTTTAATGAATTTCATCAATTAGTCTGATTATGAGCGTTATTGATCTGTATTTTAATCAAATAGAATATTTTATCGAATAGAAATGGTATTATTATAGGATTACGATTTTCAGATTTGATAATTCGTCATAAACTGACGATTAAATCACTTATAAATTAAGTAACGCCAAAAGGTGGGGATGAACATGTATTATATGTATTTTGCGAATTAATACCTATACAATCAATTTGGTTTCAATAATGGAGTTCATATTCTAATGTCATAGACTTAGGAATAATTTAAAGTTTTTTGTTTTGTTTTTAAATTAATTAAATTTTTCTATTAAGTACGTCAAATTCCTTTCTAGAGAATTAACGTCAATTGTAACGGGATAATAATGCTTAGAGTATTATGTAATAAGTTCGAATAAGATAATTAAATAATCAACCAACCAGTAAAGCTTTAACATAGTAATTTTTAACTTAAAACCTGCTAATGTACATTTTGATTCGGGATTCAAGAGAATGTAATCAGAAGAAGGTAAAAAGTATTCTCTTTTGATAATTAGAAAAGAAAGAGTAAATAATGCAGACTTGAGAACTTCTATATTCAACTTTCTATATAATCATCATTTTTTTTAAGGAAATCAATGAGAGTGTCGAATGCTTGATGATTCTTTGATTTCCTCTTAAAAATAAAACTCTGCTACTCTCGGAAGGAAATATCTTTTCAATTAAAAAAGAAAAAAAATCATGTCTACTTTCGAAAAATTAAAAGAAAATAAAGTACAAAAACAGACAATAGACTTTGGGGACAAAAATATATTCTTATAAAATTCTTCCAGAAAAAAAACCCTTTCAATTTAAAAATAAAAATATATTGGTAAACCAGAATTAAAATTAGTCAGTAGATATTTTAATGTTTAAGGTGGTTACTATTTAAAATAAATTATTCCATTACTCCTTTTTTGTCATTGTCGTTCCTGATGATTAAAGGTAAAATTCATTTTAATTTTTGTATCTAATTATATATTAGAATAGAACTGGAAAAAGATTAAGAATAAGCTGATATGGCCATCCACGTGACTTTACGACACCTGGCCCCTCTCTTATATTTAATACCAGCTGACGCCCCCCCTGCCCATTTTGGGTGGTTAGTTTTTGCATTTTTAGTCTTCGAGGGGGCCTCTGATTATGTATACAAAATTTGGTTGAGTTTGGTCCAAGGGTCAAGATTTTCATTTTTTGACCCCCCCCCCCCCCCTTAATTTTGGTTTCGATTTCAACCAAAGTCTAATCAGGTCTTAATCCAAATTCACCAAAACTATATGTGAAAATTCGTTCTGATATTCACACTAGTTTTTGAGTTAGAGCGTACACGAAATTTGGAACGTACGTGCAAACTGACAGACATTTTGACAAAACAATTAATATCTCGAAAAGTATAATTTTTTCGATGTTCAGTGCTTTTTTGTAGACCACAACGCCATGGCTTTGCTCAATTTCTTTAATAAAAATACTTCAGCTGTTTTTGAGAAATTTCTAATAAACGAAAAAAAACCTTGTTTCATGCATGATTACATTACCATGTATTGTAAAGTAAAAATTGACTCTAATTCATATAATAAAGTATTCATCTATCCCTTAAAAATAAATAAATGAAGAATATAGTAAAGGAGACAATAAAAGAGTGTGTCTTCTGCTGGAATTATAAATTTTATTTATTTATAAAGAAACTATATAAAGAAATATAGTAAGTAAATAAGAATATAGTTGTTCCAGTGTGCTTAGAGAGTAATATTATAATAATAATCATGCTCAAAACAAGAAGAGACTAGACCCTCAAAGATTTCGCAAGATAATATTTTATTTTATTCTATTTTCCTTTTTTTGTCATAACAAATATAACGACATTTTTTAGTCATTCACTTAAATTAGTAGACATAGAAAAAAGATATGAGCATTTTAATGGAGTAACATACTTAATTATTCACTTCAAGAGATGATAATGAAAATAATCTATTACAAAATATATTTTAATTTAGGGTGTCTTGTATCAGGTATTATTAATATTTTGTTGTCAACGGTACTCTCGACACAATTCCAAAACTTTTTCTTCCATTCTCATCAATCAGACTTTTTTAGTATAAAAATGTTTGTTTTTTTTCAAATCGATATTAAGAAAAAATTCCCACTTATAGTTATAATACTTTTATCAAAAGGTAAGTTATTTAATATGTAGACGCAGGTTGCCTATATTCAGGCGATGTTTGAAAATGAAAAAAAGAATAATCAAAGTGAAAGTTAAATAAAAGAAAGAACGATTGAGTGGTTACTAAGTCGTTCAAAAAGTCAATTTCGGTTATTGATATTTTTCGCTCATTGATGCAATTCAAGAAATATAATGGGTACATTTAGCGAAGCTAATCATTGAGACTCTTCATGGACAGCAGTTTGAGCTGTGATTACTCTCAATTGAATATGTTCACTGAATGTTTATTATTTACTATCAAATATTTTATTGACATATAATCTAAATAAGCTGACGTGTTCTGATGTGGCCATCCACTTGACTTTACCATACAACCTGGCCCCTCACTTATATTTAATATTTAATAAAAATTTTTATAATCATGTAGGGGAGGGGGGTTAGTTTTTGCATTTTTAGACTCCTGGGGGCCCACTGATTATGTATACAAAATTTGGTTGAGTTTGCTCAAATGGCCTAGATTTTTAATTTTTAACCCCCCCTTCCACCCCCCTTAATTTTGGGTCGATATGCACCAAAATCTAATCAGCTCTTAATCTCAATGGACCAAAACTACGTGTGAAATTTGGTTTCGATATTCACACTTGTTTTTGAGCTAGCTCGTCCCCAAAAATTTGGTAACGCACAGACTAACAAACATTTCATGCACGATTACAATACTTGACCATACCTTGTATGGTAAAGTAAAAATATATGGTATGCAAAGCTACTGTTTTATTTTTTGTGAATTAAGGATAGCTACCCTTCTAAAGGGGTAAAATAATGCTCGTGGAAAGTGTTTATTGTCATCTTTGTTTTTATCAAATATCCTTAAGTTAGTTTTCACTTTCCCCGTTAAATAGTAGTACTGAATTTTTATGCTTATTATTTTAATCGAACGAGGATTTTGGTGATTAAAAGCGGGATCTAAGGGCGCTTGTTCATAAAACTAAATAGCTTAACACAGTATACTCTACTGTTGTATTTGCCGTTGGCTACGATGTTCTCAGAGATGAGATTCAAGAACAGTGAAACATTTTCAAAGCTGCAGTTCCTAAAGGAAAACATCTGGCTCGGTTGGCGATAACTGTCCAGGGAACCCGATGGGTGAAGCGCGATTGGAATTAGGTGTACACGTCTTTGGAATTAGATGGAATTATTTTGGAATTCATTAGATAATGCCCCTTCATTTATTGTCTTCTACTTGAAAGTGAAAGTGGAAGTAGGTGTACACGATATTAGGTCGCGGTTCACCCCTCGAGAGAACCTATTCACTTTTGATATTTTTACAGTCGTGTTGTAGGTATCTCATTTAGATTGATTAAGAAGACCTCAAGGGAGATTTACAGTTACCATCCTTTATCCTTGCTAGAAAGGGAACTGCTGTACTCCTTAAGAATATAGCTCGTTGCCTGTATTGTCAAAAGCTAGCTAGATGACGTTAAACTAATTTAAGAAATCTTTGAAAAAAGTTTAAATTGAATCATTTTAATTCTATCTACTAAATATTAAAATTCTTAAAATTTCGTGGATTGCTAGTCACAAATAAAGTAATAATTTAGTAAATTACAATTATTTATTAATATTTATTCACTATACAGTTTCGAAGGCCACTGGTTGACCATCTTCAGTAGTAAATGTCGTTTTAGTTTTTGGGAGATTGTCATTTGACATCTCGTTTTATTTTACCATACAAGGTATAGTCAAGTATTTTGTATTTGTGCATGAAAAAATAGTTAAAAAGTGATAAAATTTTCAAAATCAAAAAAAAAAAAATAAAAATAAAAATGGAATTTACTATAAAAGGGTCCATAATAAAAAAGAGAGTCATTATTTTTTTTCGATGACCAAAATTAGGGGAGGGTTCTCATTTTATTTTACCAAACAGGGTATAGTCAAGTTTTTGTATTTGTGCATGAAAAAAATAGTTTTTTTGTTTAGTTTTTTCGAAATATCTCAAAAAACGGCTGAAATTATTTTAATAAAAAAAATTGAACGAAACTATCGCGGTTTGGTCTACACTCTAAAAGAAAGCCTTAAAGAGTGAACATCGAAAAGATTATATTTTATGAGTATTAATTGTTTTATCAAAATATCTGGTAGTACGTTGCCAAATTTTCTATTCGCTCTACCTCAAAAACTAATCTAAATATCAAAACGAAATTTTACATTAAGTTTTTTTTTTTTTTTTTGAATTAAGATTAAGAGCAAAATTTTCAAACTCAAAAAAAATATGGAATTTACTATAAAAGGGTCCTATAATAAAAAAAGAGAGTAATTATTTTTTTCGATGATCAAAATTAGGGGAGGTTTCAAAATACATGACTATCAATATTTGTCCTCTAAATATTTTTCACAAGCAGGGGAGCCCGCAGAAAATTTTTCAGAGGGGGAGGCTTTAAGACAAATAATTTCATTATTAAATTTTATTTAAATATTTACTTTTTTGAGTTTTTTTTCTCAAGTAGAATACACTATCACAGTAGTGCTTAAATACAATAAAACATAAGGTACCTACATCATTAGTTTAGTGAGACCGGCCCCGAAATCAGGGCTTTTAAAAAAATCTATCTCGGGTGGGGGGGGGGGGGGGGCCCCCCCTTGCCCCCCCCCCCCCCCCGCTGTGGACGCCCATGATCACTAGTGTTTCTCAAAATTTTATTTAGGAATGTATAATTTTGGAAATTTTTAAAATTGTTTTTTTGGAAAAACTTTAGAGAAAAAAAAGTAAAATAGACCAATTTTTTGATATTTATTTGAAAATTTTTTACTTTAGCCTACACTTAATTTTCGGAATTAATTTAATTTTCCGAAAAACTTATTCATATTATAAATTATTGCTTACCCGTCACTCTTCATATAATTAACTTTTAAGGAGTTAGGTGTTGGTTCTAGGTGAAACATTTTAATATAATAATAAAACTTGAGCAAGATGCGAGGTAAGTTTCACAAAAAAAAAGAAATAAAACAAAATTGAGTTTTGAATTCGATATATTTCGGGGGTGAGTCCATCATCAGGAGTCAAAGAAAACTCAAGTTTTATTATTATACTTCATATAATTGCTTGCTGTTTCTATCTAAGTTTGAATAAGTGAATAAAATCTAGTATATCTAGATATCTAATATCGAGTTTAAAGAAAGGCTACAAATATATTCTAAATATGTACTTACCTTGCTTCGATTTCTTTAATATGCTTCTCAATATTTCAACAGATTTGAGAAAAGTTGAAAATCACCGTAGACATAGACAGTTTTTATTAGATTCCCTCTTTAATTAATATTTTTAATTTTATTTATTAATTTAATTGCGATTTTACCTGGAAATTTAATATTATATCGATTTTTTAAGGCGTAGATGCGAATTTTTTAATAATATGGCTGGATTAAATTGGACCTTTTTGACTTTCATTTTCATTTGTCTTTGTTTTTTGTTTTTATTTTATTTTGTTTTTTGGAGGGGGGTAAAAAATTCTCTAATTCATTTTATATCCACTTGAGGATATTAACCTAATGCTTTTCACATAATCACTTCAGATTTTCATGTGGCTTTTTTTCTTCCGTTTAGTTCTTTTTTATAAAGAAAAGATTAATTCAACCCCTATATATGCAAACGAAACATTAAAAGTAACGTTTATTGTTTTTTTTTTTGTTTTGTACTTAACATTTAAATGAACTAAAATAAAATAAATTATTATTCGATTGAAATAGTCACTTTTAATTTAATTTGAATGCAAGGTTAAATCCTTAATTTTTAATAGATTGTATAAACAAAAATCTAAATTTTAACATTGTTCAACACTTTATTTAAATATATTAAAATAGTATATTTTTATTTTTTACGCAGTTAGACATTGTTTTAAACTTTTAGCATTAATCCAAGTTTAACAAGAAGTAGACAAACTGGCCATTATGCTAGGTTCACATCCATTACATGACGTCTGATTCTACACGTCTATTCTATATGTGAGTATGTGGGGGGAGGGGGGATGTATCGCAATTTTGTGGATGCGCTGCAGGCCGCAACGTTCACCCAATTGCATTAAAATTTGGAACAAAATTTAATCTTGATGTAAACAAGAACTGATTAGTTTTTAGTGACTTCAGCCCCAAGGGGGTGGAAATGGTGGTGGGTTGAAATCTTAAAAAATTCATAACAACGTTAATATGAATTATTATCATTTCCGTCCATAATTTAATTTATAATTTGAAAGTTTATATTGGGAAAATAAGGACAAGTTTTTTATTTGTGACTTTTTTATTTATCCACCAACGTTTCGTCGACTTTGCCGACTTCTTCAGGGCTTCTACAATTATAAGAACATTCTTGATATTAATTTACAAAAGTACAGTCAGAATCCAAAAACAAACATGTATCAATAGTTTACCTACCAAATAGTCATGTCACACATTCGTCTAAATTTTAAATTTAATATGAATGATACCAGTTTGGTTGCAAATGGCTAATATTCTACTAATTAACCTCTACAACTTATGTTGAAAAGTATTTGATAGGAGCAGTCTAAAGGAGGTTAGAGCCCCTTCAAAATCTATCTCTTCCTACGGAGTGTCTCAGGGATTTTTTAAATTTGAATTCAAGAAAAATCTGTTTTAAGTACTGTCGTGTCCTTATAATATGCAGTCTCCTATCTTATAAATTATCTCTGACAAGGACAACTCTCTGGCGTCATATAAAAGATTAGATTGATATCTACATATACAGTGGCAGACTTAGCTTATGCGTGGAGATAGGCATACAAAATTTTGAGGACCTTTAATTCTAACAGACATTTTTAGCTAGGGGGAGAGACGGCCCATACCTCCTATAGCAAAACAATTGACCAGAAAAATAAGACTACATAGAGCACAGACTATCTTGGAAAATGGTAATTAAATGTATATTAATTATAAGAACGAAAAACACCATTTAAAATTTTTATTTATTAATGAAATTTTTTTCTTATTCTCATGTCTGTGAAATTTTGAATTATGCAATCATAGTTCAGTGAAACAGTAATTTCTGACTCAATGCACAGAACTGCTAAAGCATCCAATCTATCTTGTTCAGTTGTATTTCTTACATAGTGTTTTATTCTTTTCAGTCTGCTAAAGCTCCTTTCTGCAGAACAATTCATTGCCGTCATACTCAAACATATTTTAAATATTAGGTTGATATTCGGATAAATGGCATCCAATTTCAGATCAATAAACCACTTATATAGTTCCTGAATTGTTACACTTTTCGGGAAGTGAAGGTCTTTTTTCTCTTTTTTTGCCATATTACACTTATGGGCGAATTGCAGCATGTTCTCTTTATTGCTCACTAAAATATAATTAAAATTCTCTAGTTCTTCCTTGAACTCTCCCTCATCACATCAAGTCTTCTGGAAATATTTCTGTAAGAATAGAAGCTATTGCAGAATGATCTTCGTTCACTTCAATCGATTTTAAAGAAAAGAAAATTTCTTTCCAAAATCTGAGTAGGCTTCTTGTCGCTTTTTCAGGTTGGACAGAAGGCAGTCGATGATTGGTATAAATACTGATATTCTAAACTTCATTCGATCAGCACATTTGAATTCGTTGTCCCATGTTTCGTCAGCTTGTAATTTCCGTAATTCTTTTTCGACGACTTTTGTTTTCAAAACTAGCTTCTGATAAATAAACATTATTGGCTTTCTCTTCAAATTATTCAAATTGATTTCGAGCTTCTTCAAATTGATCAAAGGGATTCATAATATTTCATTACTTGACAATATTTATATCAATAGCTTGCAATGTTATGTTGACTTTATTGAACTTCTTGAGTATGAATCCCCAGAAGGAAATAAGAAAAGCAGTTTCATATTTTTCGAGTTGTTTTAAGACAACTAGCTTTGCTCCGAACATAGGATATTAAATTTTTATTGTTTTCAACATCAGTTAAACACTGAAAAACACCATTCCAAGATTGTTCCAGATGAAGTTACACGGAAGTAGTAGGTACCTATATCATTCCTGTCCTCCTGATTCAAAACTTTTAATTTACCTATTATTTTAAGATGAATAAAACTCATTGGCTTGTTTCCGTCTCTCTTGATATAAAAAGTAAAATGTCGGACGTTCCGCTTATTGGTTAATCTGCCGCTATATAGTAGAGATAATAAAGATATTATGGTAGGGATAATAAAGATGAATATAAACCGACACGTGTGTGTATTATTTATAATATTAATACCCAGCTTCCAGATTCCAGATTCTCAATACATTATAATTAATTAAGATACAATAAGTAACTAACCCGATAAGTCATTTATCTGTTATACGGTAGTAAAAATGTCTTAATAGATTAGGATTAATCACAAAAGGATATAATTCTCTTGATGAAAGAATGTCGAAAGCAGCTTCTTGAGATATCACTAGCAGCAAAATTTAATCCTCCCCCCGGGTTCCTGGGGTTCGGAGGTAAAAAATCAAGAAAGCCTTAGAATTCTATAAAATAATATAATTATACCTTGATTTGATTTACTCCAGGCTAGCTCTTTGAAGCAGAATATTTTAGGAAGTTATTGTAAAATATAGTTAACGATAAATATTACCTTTGCTAAGTAATTATTTACATTAGTATGATTTGATTCAAAGGAATGAAAAGTTATTAATTAATATGAAATTTATTTGGTTAGATTAATTTAAAAAATATTCATACAGAACTTTCTCATTTATCTGAATACGACATCAAAGCAGATTAATACAAAATATGTATAATAATAATTTAATCTAATAATTATGAGAAATTTTGGAATATTTTATAGGCCAGATTCGTAAGAAAGGAGCGCTAGCTCAAAAAGTACTACCATTGCAACATAGTTTGGTTTCTAATTATAAATGAGATTTTAAATATTTATTTTAATTTTAAATTATTCATTTTTTCACAATGTTCTGCCAAATCAGTTGTCTACTTACCAGGGGTTCAATTATACGAGCTGTGGCTTTTAAATGGCCAGACTGTGCTTATAAACGTTGAAGGCTATATTGCAAGTGAAGTACAATTTCTCCAATACTTGTGAGAAATTTTGTAACAACATATCACAAAATGATGAATTATTAAAAAAGTTCATATTTCATTGGAAAAGTACAAGTGATTATATCTTTATTGGCTATGTTGATGTTTTAATTTTATGTATGACTGATCTTATTCCATTATGAAATCATAAACTTTCTTAGAACATTTAGATTTGTAAGACTTAATTAAAAACGCATATCATCAAATTTGCCCTGATAAAAGCCGAATTTTTCAAAAAAGCATCTCATCAGGCTATAGCTAGAATTCTTAGAAAAAAGTGGAAAAAAACTGAAAATTATTTGAAGAATATAATTGCTGATTTTTGAATTTTGACAGTTTGATATTTTAAGCATTGGTGGCTGATACACCTAATTTAAGAAAACTAATCTGTTCGGATTTGTTACATCTTGCACTGATTAAGTGTTACATACATATACGCCTTCGAAATAGTTGAATTTAGCCAATAAAATATTTTCAAAAAAAAAATGAGAAATGTGTTCATTCCATTGAGTATGATACCTTTGAATAGCTCTTTCAAAGTTCAATTAAATATTTTTTGAAAATTTATATTTTGACGCCTCAGTCGAGTGCTATGAAACAACAAAGACACTTGCAGGGTATTTCCTTTTGTCCTAATTTTTCAACACTTTCATTTAAAAATCTCTAAAAATTCATATCAGTAGGTTTTATTCGAAATTTCGATTAAAATTATTTTAATTGCATTAAACTAATTAGCTTTAATGACAGATGAAAATACCTACGAATGGAAGACCCATTTCCACTTGAGCGATTTAATAACTATTTAAATATATCTATTTTAAAATAGACTTTCAAAAAAAATTCATTTGAATTCTCATTAAAGTATAATTAGATCTATTACCAATTGATATTTATTCTAAAATAAAACTATTAAAACATATAGTTAAAACATTCTATTTAATAGGTAGTTACATAAGAAAAAAATAATATATTTAATCATTCTTGACTAAAAATACTCTTTTTTTTAATACTTTTATCTTAGATTAGATGATATTATAATACGAACAGAGCCTCTGATTGTGTACCTTTTTAGTATGCAAGTCAGGAGGAATTGAGACAGATATTGGATTCGATCAGGAGACAATTAATTCCTTGGGGATAAACTTTCATTCTGTTTCTCTTTATTGCCTTCCTTTAGAGAAAGCTAAAAATTTATTTATTTGGAAATTTCATGTAAACTTATTGATTACTTTTTCGACCATTTTTTTCTTACTATATTAATTATGAAGTGTTTTTTTTTTGGAGACTGGCTGCTAGATATAAAATCGAGAATTGAGTGAAAGACAGTCCAAGAATAAATAAAAATATTCTATTGATGATGACAAGACAAAAATATCTCTTCAGCGAAGAAGGAACGTTGTTACATGCTTGACCCTTTGAATCCTGAAGGAGGGAAGTTCCTCTGAAACGTTGCTTCTAAAGTGTAATGGGACAAGTTTCTAATAAATTTATTTTATTGGGATTCATCTTTTTATTTAGGAGAGACTGGTGGTCGAGCGCTCTACAGCACCAATCGCTTCTGCATCGTTGTCTTGATGACGATGTTGGAGCGGGAGGGTGTGTAGGTATGAGCCTTTCAAAATAAAATTTTGGCCTCGGCCAATAAATGAAAGACTAATTGTTAGGAACATGGTATTATTATTGGTGATACATTATCTTATTAAATGTATACAAGGTGAGTTTCACAAATAAAACAAATATATTTAAAGTTTTGTCTCGATATATATTTCGAGCTACTAACCCATCTTCACGAGGTAAATAAGAAGACCGAGCAAGTGAACGTTTTGAACTTGCTCCTATTCTCTCAAAAATTTTCAAACTTTCATATACCACTGGCTCATTTCCGGAGAGCTGGAAAACAGCAAGAATTCAACCAATTAAAAAAAAAGGAGATCCTTCAAATGTAGCCAATTATCGTCCGATCGCCATAACTTCGGTTCTTTCTAAAATCATGGAAAAAATCATTAATGAGCAAGTTCTTCACCATTTAGAATCTAATAAACTAATCCATGATAGTCAATACGGCTTTAGACAATTTCGGTCCACCGGCGATATTTTAGCATATATAACTCATATTTGGAATAAAGCACTAGAGACTGGTAAAGAGACTTTCGTAATAGGCTTAGACATTTCAAAGGCCTTCGATCATGTCTGGCACAAAAATCTTCTTGCCAAATTACCTGCATTTGGCCTTCCCCCGAGCCTCTGCAAGTTGCTTGAGAGCTTTCTCTCAAACCGCTCTATTAAAGTCGAGGTTGACGGAATATCATCCTCGTCCTTTAATACTAATGCTGGAGTTCCTCAGGGCTCAGTCATCTCTCCCACACTCTTTATCTATCTATCTATCTATCTATATATATAAAATAGAAAAGTATGTGGATATATATGTATGTGGAAACGATCTGATTGGCCAGTGCATAGCCAATGCCAAAGCGTTAAATTATTAGAACGATTCTGATTGGTCAGATAGTGATCGTGCTTAGGCAATGTGTTAAATAAATCTTTCCTTATTCTTCCTTATTTTTGAATCAATTTCATTCAGCACATTCTTTCGATACTTACAGTAAGATTTTAAATTTCAATTATTAAATTGGTATGAACGAGACGCTCCCCGCCAGGGGCTAGGTGACGCCGGGCCGAAGGCCCGGTCGTCAGCTAGTTATCTATATTAATGACCTATTAAATCTGCCCTCCAATCCAATACATTGTTACGCTGACGATAGCACCCTCCACAACGCTCAATCCTTACTAGACAATCGCGCAAACATAGCCTCCTCAATAAATTCAGATTCAAGCATGCTTAAAAAATGGGGATCTCACAATTTGGTAAACTTTAATGCTGGCAAAACACAGTGCTGCCTAATTTCTAGGCGCGCAGATAGGAACCTTCCGGACATTTCCTTTGATTCGAGCTCATTGGAATTCCGTAATAAAATATCAATGTTAGGTGTCACCTTAGGTTCTGACCTCTCTTGGGATGACCATATTATCTCAGTAGCAAAAGCTGCAGCATGTAAGCTTGGCTTTCTTTTCCGAACCAAACGATTTTTCACCCCCACTCAACTCCTTATATTATACAAGGCTCAAATTCGCCCCTGTCTTGAATATTGCTCGCATTTGTGGAGAGGAGCCTCCAAGTATTCTCTTAATACCTTATATGCAATTCAGAGGCGAGCTATCAGACTGATAGGCGATCCTACATTAACTGACACTCTCGACTCCCTAGCCCATCGTAGATCTGTCTCCGCCCTATCCCTTTTTTATAGATATTACCATGACTTTTGTTCTGACGAAATAAAATCGATAATCCCACCAAAGGCCTCATTTGCCCGAAATACACGATTTTCTAAAATTCAACACCCCTACGCGCTTAAACTAGATACTAATCGAACAAACGCATTCGCCAATTCATTTATCCCTATGACATCTAGAGACTGGGATTCTCTTCCCCCGACCGTCTTTCCAGCTACTTATAACCTTCAAACTTTCAAGACCAGCATCCACAGATACCTTCGACCTCTACCCAATCCCTAAATCTCCCCTTATCTTCACGTTACAAGGGTCCACCACGGACTTCAGAGGTTGTACCTTCTTGGTGCAACTTCTTCTTGTATCAATATCATTATAAAAAAAAAAAAAAAAAAAAAAGTGCGAGTTTGAGCTCCAGGACTCTTATTATTATTTTAAAATTGGTGCGAAACTTTTGCATTCGTGGGAAATTTTCTTTTTGTGAGAGCTATGTAATTGGTTTGTGCCCCTGAGCAAAAAAACAAAAACAACAGACGCCAACCTGGCATACTACAATTGACGACTATCACACTAATCTGGTAAGTATTTTTTTATCCTTAATTATTTTCTCAATCACTTGTGTTTATTATGAAAATTTTGATTTACTATCCCTTAATTGTTTTGAAATAATGAGTCTTCACCTTTTTATGTCTAAAACCCTTTCTGCTGGAATTTAAGAGGGGGGCTCACATTTGCCCCGGAATTTTCTGTCTTTGGGGTAAGTGCGTGTTCGAGCAGGGGCAAGTGCGCCTCCCCTCCAAAACTGGTATTTTCTTCAGACAGCTCGGATTCTAGTGTTGATGTTTTATTTGGAGAAAGTGTCTGGTATGAATCTGTTGTGGTTTTCCACATTAATGAACCACAAAGAAGACCAGCAAGACTCGGAACGTGCCCGACATTGAACTTCCTCTGGCATTAAAAACGGTTACAGATTCTCTCATACTTACTCTTAATCCACCAACTAATGTTTTTATGTATGCCTAAATACTTTGAATACAATAAAAATATAGAAATAAGTTTATCTTTTTAATTTTCTTGGTTGGCCAAACAATAGTGCAAAGCATTCTTTGGCGGGCAAGTTCGCGCCCTTTTCATCCCCTAATACTATCGTTATTTTATTTATGCTTTCATATTTTTATTTCTCGATCCATGAAGAACAAAGGCTAAAGTCTTTACATTTTAAATTTTACTTGCAAATAATTGATAATAAAGGATGCAGCTTTTTTCGAAAATACACTATTGAAAAATGGGCTCGCACACTTACCCCACCTTACTATATTTGTTTTATTTGTAAAAATCATCTTGTACCACATTTATTTAACTTTTAATGAGAAAACTGCCGAGGTTTGGCCACCATCTGATTACAAAAAGCATAAAAACAATAATTTCACTGGCTTTTCTCGCTTGCTTGCATAAGTGTTGCTTCAGCTCGACGGGCACTTTCTGTTTTGGAAGTGGAGTTCTTTTAGCTCCCCACCGAGAGTGTTTTTTTAGCTCGCTGGGCGAATCAGTGCTAAGTCGGTTGTATTTGAAGCGATCTTCACAGCTCGCCGGTCAAAAATGTTTTCTGTCTATGGTCTCGCTTTCCGTGTCTGCAAGGGAGGGAGATCGCTCATTACTCCTCATTTCCTTCACAAACACACAATCAAAACATAATTAAATCAGATCATGTTTAATTAAGATTTAAAATATATTTAAACTACATTTAAAAATTATTTATTCATTGAGTATTTCTTTGAAATAATTAATTTATCTAACAAGACTACTGCGAATTATGCTATTGAAGTCTGTGGAGTCTTAAATCTGGACCAAGAGAGAAAAAAAGATGTGATCCACTTAGCTACAATCCAACGTCATTTCGCGTATAGCCCGCTAGACATTCGGACGGATCACCGTGGATTGTAGCTAAGTGGATCACATCTTTTTTTCTCTCTTGGTCCAGACTTAAGACTCCACAGACTTCAATAGCATAATCCGCAGTAGTCTCGTGATAAATATCTTTTATAAGCGCGGTCAAAACAATTCTCATTAATATAGCAATTATTATTTGTTATATTAATTAGAAAAATTATAAAAATTTATTTAAGATCATTATTTTCGTGTTAGAAATATATAAGTTCAAATATTATTTTCACTCAATATTTGACAAAAAATTCCCTACAGTTGATTCGCGATTGAATCAAATGTAGAAAACATTCGGTTAATTAATTTATCGTTCACTCAACTCAGAAACTTCTTCGCCACAAATAATTCTATATAACTCTATAAAAGGTGGATTCGAATCAAACCTATCAAATTTATTAAAATTTTTAAGTAAAATTTGAATCATCCTCAACCATCAATTTATTCGTGAGTTCGAAATTAAAATAAATTATAATTTTAAAAAACTAAAAAACACGCTTTTGTCAGTAATTTTCTAAAAAGTACAAAATAATGTTATAACCTAATAAACATAAAGTCAAATAGCGTGGGGCACTTTGTCGAAATTAATTAAAACTACAGTCTACTCGTATGGTGGGTAAGTATTCTCCGAAGTCGAAGCTTCAATACAATATATACATTATTTCATGTAAAATAATTGGCTCAATAAAAATTATATTATTATTATTATTGAAATTACAAAAAATCATTTTTAATATTTTATTATAAATTTATATAATAAATATATAAAATATTATTATTATTAAGATTGGAGTAATTTTTGGAAACGGACTGATAAATGTATTGAGTGGATATCGATGAGGCAGTCCAAAAAAAGAAGATAATTTACACTATCTTTTTATTCATAAAACCGACGTTTCGGAGGCTATTCCCTCCTTCTTCAGGGTTTTGAAAAGTCAGTGAAGAAAATCCAATGCGACATTCCCCTCTGTCTCCTCTTTCAGTGGCAGTAACAATAGTATATTGTATTTCATTCTCAGCAGATTGATAATGTAGTAATTATTATTATTATTATTAATGGTTTATCAGCGCATCGACTACTATGGTCATTTGCGCCATCACGAGGGTAAGAATAATCTCATATAACAATAACGAGAACAAACAAACAACATAAAAAATATAAAATATAATTTATAAAAATAAAATATAAATTTATAAATTATTACCATAAGATTAGTATGATTTACTTACATTCAAATATAAAACAAAATATCGAAATATCTTACTTTAGGATCTAATAAATTTTTTTTAATAATACACTTCATTTAAAAATTTTATTACTTTTTCGATCAAATGATGGATGATACTGATATATAATAACGATAAATAATTAGTTGATTTGCATCTATGTCGTTTTACATATAATTTATTACACCCTCCCCCCTATATATATGACGACTTATAGGGAACAAATACTGCAGTAAGATGATTTTATATATACTGGGGAATTTTATTTATTTATTTATTTTTATTTATAACATATTCAATGTTAAAATGGAGATAGATTTTTCCCTATTAATTTTAAATAAAAAATGTAAATACAAAAGATATTCAGAATAAAAAGATGCATCTTTATTGATATCTTCCTGTGATAGAAAACAGCTAAAAACTAGAAAATTGAGAAAAATGTTTCATTTTAAGATATCATGATTTTATCGGAACTACTAAATCTAATAATGTAATAACTTATAAAATTGGAAATGCAGATTAGTTTTAAGACATAAATGCTCGGAAAGAATATTTTTTTATTAATTCAAATTTTAAAATGAGGAAAAAATTCTAAAATCAAGTTTTCATCACAATTTTTCCGAAATTTTTGTTTCAAGGTTACTTTTAAGACGTAAAATATAATCCACGCAAAAATGATTCTTTAGTGGTAATTTTTTACTTTATTTGTTAATTTAATCGGTAATAAGCTCAATAAAGTAATAATAAACAACTAATTTTCAAATATTATATTGACAAGGGGTAAATAAAAACGTTTTAGTTTTTAATAAATATTTTGCAATTTTTTTTATAAAGATTTGTATTTATTTTAAATATTTGATTAATAAATAAAAAAACAAATTTATTCCTCGACCCGCTTAGAGGCACACGTCCTCGGTGGCCATGTCAACCAATCTTCAATACAAATTTAATTACAACAAATCAACAAGCATCAATACTAATATTTTATATAATAATAAATAAATAAATCTTTATTCCTCGACCTGCTTAGAGGCATAAGTCCTCGGTGGCTAGGTCAACAAAACATCAATACAATCCTGCTACAATACATTAACAAACATCAATACAAATTATAACTACAACAATTTAACAAATAATAAACAAGTAGGTACAAAATAAAAGAAAAAGAAAAAAAATAGAAATGTATGCTCATTAACAAATAACATGACCATAGATTTCCACTAAAAGACAAAAAGTAATTTAAAAATTCCGCGCAAAAACCCGATACCAGGAGCAAGCGACGTATTAGCCATCTCGGCATTTGCCATAAGTTGTTAAGGAAACCTGGTCAAAACCTTAACAAGGATGGTATGACCTCTCTCTACCTCAGCTAATCTCTGCTTATGAGAAATAAATAAAATTTTGTACAACTCTAAAACTTTAGGAGAATTTATAATTGATTTAATCATAGGAGACAGAGGACTATAATCCCAAGTAGTAATAAATAGACTGTTCCACAAATCAATGCCAAATCCTACAAATAAACCTACGTATTAATATCTGAAATAACTAACTTGTAGGAACCAGAACTATTTAAATTAATACCATTCTTCCCTAAATCCTTATAATCTAAATAACCATCTGAATCATCCTCATAACAAAAACCACCACTGGTTTCAACACCTATACTTCTAGTCCCAACCCTGGATTGACTACCCCGTTCAACCATATTATCAAAAAAAAAAAAAAAAAAAAAAATAGAAATGTATGCTCATTAAGAAATACATTAAAATGAGCAGAGAATTCCATCAAAAGAAAAAATTTTTTGTTTCAAGGTTACTTTTAAGGCGTAAAATATAATCTACGCAAATATGATTCTTTAGTGGTAATTTTTTACTTTATTTGTAAATTTAATCGGTAATAAGAGCAATAAAGTAATAATAAACAACTAATTTTCAAATATTTAATTGACAAGGGGTAAATAAAAACGTTTTAGTTTTTAATAAATATTTTGCAATTTTTTTCTTTTATAAAGAATTGTATTTATTTTAAATTTTCCCTTAACACAAATATTATTTATTTATCTTGAATTATCTTAACGATTGCCTTCTAACAAAGCTTAAGAAGGTGGTATTATAATGATGATGAGCAACGTAAGCAGAAGGGTGGGGGAATTTGTCAAAACGATACGGACAGTTAAAAGTAGAGTAGCGTAAGAATATCGAAGCAGTTCGACAGCCATGCTCACCTACGACGAGATAACCCTTCAGCTTGAGGAGAAGCCCGAAAATGATATTTTCCAAAAAACCATTCGTCAATATAGAAACGATGATACCAAGGATACAGGTTCGTTAAAGATTTATCTTTTTATCATTTATTTATTTAATTTTCCTTTAGAAAAAAAAATAATCAAAGTTTCTTTAATTAGATTGTAACTTTTTAAACTTTTATTTTACTCTGCTTGCCTACCGGGCAGCTGTAGTATTGGATTCTCCCATTTTTTTGCTTACTCTTTAAAAATGTCTGAAGCGTGAAGTAAATTCATTTTCAAAAATTATTTTTTGTCTGTATTTCGATACCTACGATAACTCAAGAATGGAAATTCGTAGAAAGTTTGTTCTGTTTGTATTTTTCAATAGGAAAAGCTGATTAGTATTTGGGCTCACTTTCAGTTAAAAAATGCATATAATTTTTTATCAAGAAAATTGAAATAAAAAATAAATTTCTAATAGTTTATTATATTATATTATTTGAGTTTATTACTAGGGTGGTTTAAACTTTTTCCTCCATTAATATGATTGAATTTATTAGAGGTTAATGTTTGATTTAATTCACACATAATTAATTATAACTATTTAATGACACAACCAATAACTCAAATTAGATAAACTGAGTCAACCACAAACTTACAAATTTCATTCTTTCTTTTTTTTTTTTTTTTTCTACAAGATTCGCTCATTTATTACCTACGTTGCTGGGCTTTAATAAATCCACTCGAAGATTTTTCAATTTCCCTTTTTTTTAGGTTCCATATAAAAGTAAAAGGGAAGTATATTAATGTCGCTACAATGACTATCTGTTTATCTGTCTACGAGGGGTGAACCGCGATTGGAATTAGGTGTACGCGCCTTTAGAATTATGTGGAATTATTTTGGTATTCATTAGATAATACCCCTTCATCTATTGTCTTCTACTTGGAAATGAAAGTGGAAGTAGGTGTACACGATATTAGGTCGCGGTTCACCCCTTGTCTGCCTATCTAGAAGAGCAATGTAGCTCCTAAACTAAAAGAGATATAAAATTACAAATCGTACATATTTATTTTTTCCTATATCAAAAATTTCTCTAATTGAAAACTCTCTTAAATTAAAATAACACTACTATCATTGCAAAGTTCATGATAATTTTATTACTTAATGGATTTTCGATTTGTAATTATTTTATTTATTTGTATTATTCATTTATTTAGATCATTTAGTTAATTTATTTACTCAAACACATATCAATGAATTTTATGTAAAATCGATATTAATATTAATTAATTAATCAAAAAAGATAAATGTTTTTTATTTTATTTTTTTTTTCCTTAAATTTTTCGATATTCTTTATAACCCAAAAATTTTGGAATTTTTCTTTGCCTTTTTAAATATTTAGAATTTAGAAAACAAACCAGATTATATTGGTCTACATTGGGATTTTTTTCATGAGGGGAAGGGGAGTGGCCAAATCGAGGGGTGAACCCCGATTGGAATTAGGTGTACACCGTTTTTGGAATTATTTGGAATTACTTTGGAATTCATTAGATAATCTATTGTCATCTATTGTCTTCTACTTGGAAATGAAAGTGGAAGTGGAAGTAGGTGTACACGATTTAAGGTCGCGGTTTACCCCTAGGGCCAAATTATTAAAAAATTAAATTGTTACTAAAGGGCTTACATTCTTTTTTTTTCTTTTTTTACTTCTTGGCCATAATAGAAGAATATAATCAAATTGACTGTATCTGCTTGATTATTAAAACTAAAAATGCCTTTGCTGGTCAGGTTGATGAGGAATTCTTTTGAGTTGAACAAGACATGAGAGAAATTATATTATTCTATAATGTGATTCCTGCCCATATGCTTTTATTTCCGTTACTAAACCTATAGATTGGCTGATACTATTTGAAGTACCTAATCAGAATCTTGTTTAAATTCGAAGTTGAGATTTTTAGTTCATACGTTTGAAGGGCCCCTGAGTCCAAAAAAAGTGGCTTTATAAAATTCGTCTGTCTTAAAGATAAGAGTAAATAAATACTATATGTAATATTCATTTACTATGAGTTAAGGATTCTTCGTCACTTGTTTCACATTAAAATTTAATGTGAAAACTCCACAATCTCTACTAATTATTTGTCTGTCTGTCTCTCTTTTTGAAGTTGCTCATTGCATTAGTGCCCTAAAGACATTGAACGTATATGGAAATGGATGGAGGCTAATGGTCTAAGCATCTAAAACTAAAGCTCTTTTAGTAGGAAGCTCATACTATTTAAATAAACTAAATAACATTCCACTCTTGAATCTACGGCCAAAAAACATTGGGTTATTCTTTTCTAGTGAAAAATCTGGGGATGATAGTTGATGGGAGTCTAACGTGGAAAGAACATATCAAGGGTGTTTCGGGCCGGGTTCTTCAGGGCATCTACCACCTTAAGAGAACAAACAACTGTCTGCCGATTTCTATTAAAAAACTCCTTGTTAGTTCGATTTTTCTTCCTTGTTTCGATTATCGTTCCTTGGTATAATATGATATCAATAAAGAACAAAGCACTAAGCTGACACGTCTCATGAACTCCTGCATAAGATTTACATATAATATTCCATTACATGAACATAATAATCCCCCTACTATAATCAGGGCCGTGGAGGGAGAAAATCCAGAGGAGGGAGTCTAGGGGCCCCAAGCTGGACAAATATGTATATTTTTTTATTTATTTATTTATTGAGTAACCAACTTATTATACAATTTCATATACAATAATTTTGATTCAATTTCTAGTACATGCCCGAAAGGGGCTTCGGTACTTTCTTTTAATATATTGAAAAAAGGTAATTTTTTGTTTACATTTGCTGATTTTGTACATATTGTTAATTTTAATTGTGTTTCAATTTTCCTCTTCTTCGTCTTCATTAATCGATAAAGTTCTTGATCCCCTGGCCCCTTCTTCTCCCTTCTTTCTTCTCTTTTCTAGCTCATCTTCATCCCTCATCCGTCTTATTACATCATCTTCCATCCTTCCCTCCTTTAATGGTTCTACCAGGTTCTTCCACAGCTTCTCTGTTCTTCTCTCTTCTCCTTTCTGTTCTGTTGTTTCTTCCTCTCTTATTCTCTTGTTATAAATATTTCCGCATCTGACAAATATGTATATATAATCAAAGTCAAAATAATAATTTTTTCCCTTAAATTGTTTCTTATTTTATAAGTATAAGAATTAATAGTTATCAATAATCTCGATTATTTCGGAATTACTAAATTTTTTGCAGTATTATTTTTATTTATTTTTTATTTTATTTGATTAATAACTACTCTTTATCTTGTCTGAGTGGTGAGTGAGTTATTGGATAGAAGATAAAAAGGCCTATTTTATTGGAAATTGTATTGTTAAATTGTAATACCGAGTGGAGAATCATTTGTATACCTACGGTATAGCTAATATATATTATTGTATTATATTGAATTTAATCATTGTATTTTCTTTTTGCTCTAGGAGGAAAATATCCTCAATTCTAAAATGATTTTAAGATTTATTTGATTTATCTAATAAATTTCTTTCTTTAAACATATAAGATGATATAATACTTCATCCAAGATGTATTCTGAAATCTGTCAAGTCCTAGAGTGTACAAAATTTTATTTATTTCTCATAAGCAGAGATTAGCTAAGGTAGAGAGAGGTCATACCATCCTTGTTAAGGTTTTGACCAGGTTTCCTTAACAACTTATGGCAAATGACGGGATGGCTAATGCGCCCCTTGCTCCTAGTATCGGGTTTTTACGCGGAATTTGTAAATTACTTTTTGTCTTTTGATGGAAATCTATGCTCATGTTATTTGTTAATGAGCATACATTTCTATTTTTTTTTCTTTTTCTTTTTTTTTGTACTTGTTTATTATTTGTTAAATTGTTGTAGTTAATTTGTATTGATGTTTGTTAATGTATTGTATTGATGTTTTGAGGACCTAGCGTCCGAGGACTTGTGCCTCTAAGCAGGTCGAGGAATAAAGATTTATTTATTTATTTATTTGAAATGGAAATTCGTCTCCTATTAGGAACCACATATCTTAATAATGGATTCTTAGGTATTTGGACTTCAAATAAAATCAAAACAAAAATTGATTTAATAGCGATTTTTAATCTCTTTATTTAAGTCTTTTAAAGTTAATAAATTTACTCTTTTAGAATAGTTATAAAAAATAAATTAAAGAACTTAAAATGTCTCAAATAGAGGTAAGTTAAATTAAATTTTCTTTTGATTTTATCTGAAGTCAAAATACTTAAGTATCTATATTTATATTTGGTTTTCTAGTTTAAGTGCGACCTTTCGGCTTCTAATCAGAAAACATTAAATGGTATGAAAGAGTACCTATAATTTTTATCAAAGTTAAAAAAATTTCCAAAAATTATTTACATTTATTTAGACTGATTCACAACGAGTGTAAAAGAACTTTGAAAAAATTTTGGGGAGGTAATTTTAATTTTAAGCAAAAAATATTAAATGAACCAATTTCAATCCCTACTCATACATCTGATCAACGTTTTATTTAGAAATATATTAATACATTTAATATCTATTAAACAATGAAAACAACACACAATTAATATTTATTTGTATTTTGATTACAAAATTATTTCTCCCAAAAATTGCTTAAAATTTTCTTCTTGTGATCGTGAGCAAACTTGACGTCTACGAAGAGAATGGGTCAATATTTCGTACCATTTTTTATTGCGAATTTGATTGGTAGCTTCCATTTTTCTTTACGACAAGGGTTTAAGGATATTTAAGTGGGTTGTTTCTTAATAAAAAATTATTATTAATTGTGTGATGTTTTTAAATAGATAGTAATTGTATGTACACAATTCTAAATAAAATTTAGATCAGCTGTAGCTCTGTAAGGTGTAAGTGATAAAGTGATTGAAATAGAACCTATGCTCACATAACATCTTTTGCTTAAAATTACTTCCTCAACAATTTCTCAAAGTTTTTTTTTCACTCGTGGTGAATCACCCTGTATATGATGAGTTGATGACTTTAGGAAGGAAGTGCAAACGGCTTATAGGTCTATAGCTTAAGTCAATTCAGCTCATTGATTTTAACAGGTCAATATGGATGGCTATGTTGACACAAATTATATATTTTTTTATTCTCTCTTTCATGGCCTCGGAATGATTTCTATTTTAGTCAGTCTACTATCATGAGTCTAATAAATAATCACAGACTTAACTAAACCTAGTATATCACAAAAACTATTAAAGTAAAGAAAATTTTCTTTACTTTATTTAAATTGTTTTACCAAGAACCCACACCATTCTCCCTAACAAAAGCAAACGCTATTGATAATATATCACAGAAACTAAACTAATGCTAAAATATCACAGTTGCAAATAAAATAAAATATCTCAATGATTCTAATAATTAATTTTATGACTGATAAATAATGAAATGACACAATTAAAAGTAATGTTAAACTATCATAGATCACAATTTAATTTATCATAAATGAACTTGATAGGTGGCTGACACAGGCCGCCATCAAGTCTGACTAGAGATATGATAATGCTTTTTAAACTATAACTTGATCTTATTTGCTAGGATGAATCTGATGATGTAATGATATATAATATATATCCTCTCTTTCTTCCGACAAAAGATGCGCTAAATTCCGTGGTTTTGGTATATTATTAGCGAATTACTTATTTAACAAAATAATATTAAAAAATTATAAATACATTAATTAATTAATTAAATAATTTTTTATTTTATAAAAGTCTCACTCATATATTAAAGAAAAAAAAATAAGTAACGGAAAATTATAAGTATCTATTAATACAATTTATCATTGGATTGATAGACATTTAATCTAAATAAATAATAAAAAATGCTTGATTAGAAGACCGAATGTAATATTTTAAAAACTATTTTAATAGAATAAAATGGGTGATCTTTAAGTATAATCCCAATTATCAATCAAATTAATCCTTTATCAATTTAGTTCTAGCCTAGTTACTGTGCTAGTCAGGGCCGCGCCAAGCCATTCGGCCGCAGCTTTAAAAAGGTTGAGAATCACTCAGTTAGACTCCAAAGAGACGATTAGTCAAGTGTCAGTCTAGCTGTTTTGCCGCCCTTTGACTTGGCCGCCTGTGTGTTTTGCACACATTCGCCCTATAGTCGGCGCGGCCCTGGTGCTTTTGAATCTATTCACAGTATGAGTCGTTCAGAAGTCATGTGACTAAGTCCACTTTTGGAAAACTTTTAAATTATCATAAATTCTTATCCAACAAATCAGGTAGTATATTCTTGTTAGTACAAAAGATTTTATTCTTTATTGCTTACTTTGTTTTTCCTCATTTTAGAATTATTCTAATAGATTATTATATAAAAACAACAGTATTTACAAGAGATTTTATTTTTATTTGTTAAATGTTAGTGTAATACATATTTTAATTGTACTAAAAGATTATATATAAACATAATTTCATCATTTTAATTATTTTTGACCCCTTTTGAGTCACTATCTCTATCGGTTAGAGCAGTGTTCCGCAAACTTTTTGTGTTCAAGGTACAACTACCAAATCAAGAATTTTTAAAGGTACTCCAAAGTAAAAACCAATGTTTATTTAATATTTATTTATTATTCAAATCAATATAATATGAAAAAATGTTTAATGAGAAATGAGATCCTGCTTAACTGAGAACAGGAGATCAAAATTTGGAGCAATCGTTGATAAGGCTGCTCGCATAACTCTCAGCTATGTGAAGGTGCATTATCTTCATAAAACTTGATATTTTTGATATTACACCAACTAATGACCACGGTACACCAGTGTGCCGCGGCACACACCTTGCGGAACACTGGGTTAGAGAATTATTTACGAATGGTCGTACGTAAAAATCGATCCAAAAGGGTCTATGACCTATATTGATAGTTCTATTTTTTAAACAGCCCCACATTTTGGTCCCCGAAAGAAATAATAACTTTTTTTTAATAAATTCCATTTTTCATTTTTTTTTTTAGTTTGAAAATTTTATAATTTTAATTTTTTAGGAACCCCCTCTCACTTAATTTTTGGCTCGATTTTAACCAAAATCTAAACAGTTCTTAATTCCAATACAAAAAAATTAAACATGGAATTTCTTTTTTAACCGACTTCAAAAAAGGAGGAGGTTCTCTATTCGATTGAATTTTTTTTTTTTTTTTTTTTTTTTTTTTTTTTTTTTTTTTTGTGCCTATGTTACCTCATATCTCCGCCAATTGTCAACCGATTTTGAAAATTTTTTTTGCATTGGGTCCAGTCTAGCTTCCGATTGGTCCCATTTTTTTTCGATTTTTTCATAGGTATTAGACCTTTTTATTAGGTTTGTTTAGGTTTGTTTAGACCTAACCTCTTTGTTTATGAACCGATTTCGATGGTTCTTTTTTTATCCGAAAGGGGGTGTCTTAGGGATGGTGTCATATTAATTTGGTCAAGTTCTGATGATATAATCACTATTAATAACATCACTAAAAAGAGAAAATAAAATTTTTTAAGAAAAAAATAAAAACCGACTTCAAAAAATTAAGTGCAACAAATATAAAAATACACTAAAAGGTATAAAATAATTATTATCTTATTTAGTTACAACTAAACGACGAAATATTAACACGAAATTACTTTTTGAAGTTGGTGCCAAACATATACCTTTTATGAATCGCACTCGACGGATCTTACTTAGTACGTTTGGCGGGTGCGATAGGTATAGTTTGTTTGGCACCGACTTTAAAAAGTAATTTCGTGTTAATATTTCGTCGTTTAGTTGTAACTAAATAAGATAATAATTATTTTATACCTTTTAGTGTATTTTTATATTTGTTGCACTTAATTTTTTGAAGTCGGTTTTTATTTTTTTCTTAAAAAATTTTTATTGATATTTCCACTAGTTTGTGAGCGAGAGAATTAACAAAATTTGGAAACTAACTTATCCACAAGTACTTACAGACTTTGTTCGACAAAATAATATCTCATAAAATATAATTTTTTTTTATCATATTAGTTTGAACCGTTTTTTAACCGACTTCAAAAAAGGAGGAGGTTCTCTATTCGATTGATTTTTTTTTTTTTTTTTTTTTTAGATATTTATTTCGAAAAACGAAGCAACAAAAAAAAAGGCTTTTCATGCACGATTACAAACCGACTAAACCCTGTATGTTAAAAAATAATTTTTAAGAAAAAAATAAAAACCGACTTCAAAAAATTCAATGCAACAAATAAAATACACTAAAAGGTATAAAATAATTATTATCTTATTTAGTTACAACTAAACGACGAAATATTAACATGAAATTACTTTTTGAAGTCGGTGCCAAACAAACTATACCTATAAGCGAGCATACCCTCCAAACGTACTAAGTAAGATCCGTCGAGTGCGATTCATAAAAGGTATATGTTGGGCACCAACTTCAAAAAGTATTTTCATGTTAATATTTCGTCGTTTAGTTGTAACTAAATAAGATAATAATTATTTTATACCTTTTAGTGTATTTTATTTGTTGCATTGAATTTTTTGAAGTCGGTTTTTATTTTTTTCTTAAAAATTATTTTTATTTTTCTCTTTTTAGTGATGTTATTAATAGTGATCATATCATCAGAACTTGACCAAATTAATATGACACCATCCCTAAGACACCCCCTTTCGGATAAAAAAAGAACCATCGAAATCGGTTCATAAACAAAGAGGTTAGGTCTAAACAAACCTAATAAAAAAGGTCTAATACCTATGAAAAAATTCGAAAAAAATGGGACCAATCGGAAGCTAGACTGGACCCAATGCAAAAAAAATTTCAAAATCGGTTGGGAATTGGCGGAGATATGAGGTAACATAGGCACAAAAAAAAAAAAAAAAAAAAAAAAATTCAGTCGAATAGAGAACCTCCTCCTTTTTTGAAGTCGGTTAAAAATAAAAAAAATAGATTATAATTTTATAAGACATTCATCTTTCATTTCTAAATCAGCAATCAATTGTTAATAACAACTAAGCGAAACATTTAATCGATAGCTAGTTAATGCCCCAAAATGTGAAATTTTATTGGAGAAAGAATCTGATTTTTTTTCAAGTGCACGTGTACTTGTCATACTTTGTATGGAAAAGTAAAAATATGATTAAGTTAATTCAAACTGGAAAAATATTTTATTAATAAATAAATAAACAAATTTATTCCTCGACCCGCTTAGAGGCACACGTCCTCGGTGGCTAGGTCAAACTATCTTCAATACAAATTTAATTACAACAAATTAACAATTATCAATACTAATATTTTAATTATAACAAATTAATAAATAAGTACAAAAAAAGAAATTTATGCTCATTAAGAAATACATTAAAATGACCATAGATTTCCATCAAAAGAAAAAAAAGAAAAATTCTACTCAAAAAACACGATACCAGGAGCAAAACGACGAATTAGTCTTCCCGGCATTTAGCATAAGTTGTTAAGAAAACCTGGTCAAAACCTTACCAAGGATGGGTTGACCTCATCTATTGTCTGCTTTTGAGAACTAAATAAAATTTTGTACAACTCTTAGAACATTAGAACTTGACATAATTTATAATTGACTTAATCATAGGGAGCAGAGGACTATTATTATTATTTATTTATTTATTATAAACATAATTTAAAAAATGAAATCATTAATTGTTAGATAATGATTTTGAAAAATAAATCAAAATAATCTGACGTATTCTGATGTGGCCATCCACTTGACTTTACCATACAACCTGGCCCTTCAATTATATTTAATATTTAATCAAATTATTTATAATCATGTATGGTAGGGGGTTAGTTTTTTTCATTTTGATACTCCAAGGGGCCCACTTATTATGTATATAAAATTTGGTTGAGTTTGATACAAGAGCCTATATTTTCATTTTCTGCCCCCCCCCCACCCATTTTAGGCGGTTAGTTTTTTATTTTTAGACTTCTGGGGTCGCACTGATTATGTATATAAAATTTGGTTGAGTTTGCTCAAATGGCATAGATTTTTAATTTTTAACCCCCCTCCACCCTCCTTAATTTTGGGTCTATATGCACCAAAATCTAACCAGCTCTTAATCTCAATGGACCAAAACTATGTGTCAAATTTGGTTTCGATATTCCCACTAGTTTTTGAGCTAGCTCGTTCACAAAAAATTGGTAACGCACAGACTAACAGACAGACAACCAGACAACCAGGCAACCAGACAACCGGACAACCAGACAGACTAACAGACATTTTGACAAAATAATTATTATCTCGAAAAATATAATTTTTTTGATGTTCACTTATTAGAGCTTTTTTGTAGACCGAAATGCCATGGTTTCGATCAATTTTTTTAATCAAAATAGTTTCAGCCGTTTTTTAGATATTTCGAAAAAAAGAAGGAAAAAAACCACTTGTTTCATGCACGATTACAATATTTGACCATATCCTGTATGGTAAAGTAAAAATAGTGTCATACGATTAGCAATCTCGTTATTTATTATTTCAGTCAATGAATTATTTAACATATAAAAGAAATCGATCTTGAATTATTATTTGATTAATTTAATAAAAAAAAAAATAATTAATTTGTTATGGAAAGAAAAAGTATAGTTTAAAGCCTAAATATCTTCAAATAAGTGACAACTAAGCAAATTGTCAGGAATGAAAAGTATATGGCCTCTTGTGACTCTGGACTAAGACTAACTCCTATATAAGAAGTAATCATAGTTATAGAGAGACACAAAAAAGTGCAACTGTACCCTATTACTGTCCCTACAGTGTATGTCTGTCCATGTATCAGATTATAGATCCTAAACTAAATAAGATAAAAAAGATGTATAGCCATTTTTAGGTAAGTTGTGTACCTGTTGGCGTTCAGAAGTGATTTATCTTATAATTATGAATAAAAAATTCACAAATTCGTTCATTTCCTTCTTACCAACGACAAATAAGACCTGATTTGAAATCTCATTCATTTGGAAGAGTTAAGATAAAGAATCCTGGATATGCGAGTCTCCGTCCTACTTATTTATCTTATACCTGAAATCGCTGAAATAATAGTTAAACTTCATTCTCATCCTTAAATTAAGATGATCACTCTATTATGTATTATAAGATTATAACAATGTATGGTCAATTTAAAGAGGTTTTAATTTTGATATGTTCACTTAGTGTAATTTGTACTTGTTTTGAAAATAATTTAATTAATAATGTTGAGAAACGAGTTAACAAATAAAATCATGTTCTTTAGCCTCGGTGGAATTAAAACAATAGTGAACTTTGATTATATGATTGACATAATTATTTTGTAATTGAATATTAATGAGATAATTGAACTAGAAAATATAGAGGAAACGAAAATGGATTCAATAAATTAATTCCCTTGTTCGATTCAACTCTAGCCATGCTTATAATAAGATCATATTAATATTTACCTTGAAAAACATAATAAGTTAAGGCCGCTGCACACGAGGCTTGTTTTAATAATTTTTTGTCTACTTGCTCCCACTCAAAAGCATCCCAGGACTAAGCCGAAAAATAGAACATGTCCTATTTTTAACCGACTTCAAAAAAGGAGGAGGTTCTCTATTCGACTGATTTTTTTTTTTTTTTTTTTTTTTTTTTTTTTGTGCCTATGTTACCTCATATCTCCGCCAATTGTCAACCGATTTTGAAAATTTTTTTTGCATTGGGTCCAGTCTAGCTTCCGATTGGTCCCATTTTTTTTTCGATTTTTTTTCATAGGTATTAGACCTTTTTTATTAGGTTTGTTTAGACCTAACCTCTTTGTTTATGAACCGATTTCGATGGTTCTTTTTTTATCCGAAAGGGGGTGTCTTAGGGATGGTGTCATATTAATTTGGTCAAGTTCTGATGATATGATCACTATTAATAACATCACTAAAAAGAGAAAAATAAAAATTTTTAAGAAAAAAATAAAAACCGACTTCAAAAATTAAATGCAACACATAAAATACACTAAAAGGTATAAAATAATTATTATCTTATTTAGTTACAACTAAACGACGAAATATTAACACGAAATTACTTTTTGAATTCGGTACCAAACAAACTATACCTATAAGCGAGCATATCCTCCAAACGTACTAAGTAAGATCCGTCGAGCGCGATTCATAAAAGGTATATGTTTGGCACCGACTTCAAAAAGTAA
Organism: Forficula auricularia; assembly: GCA_024734495.1. Taxonomy (NCBI): domain Eukaryota; kingdom Metazoa; phylum Arthropoda; class Insecta; order Dermaptera; family Forficulidae; genus Forficula; species Forficula auricularia. The sequence continues at coordinate 3,740,460 of JALMQS010000030.1, read as the reverse complement.
TTTCGTGTTAATATTTCGTCGTTTAGTTGTAACTAAATAAGATAATAATTATTTTATACCTTTTAGTGTATTTTATGTGTTGCATTTAATTTTTTGAAGTCGGTTTTTATTTTTTTCTTAAAAATTTTAAATCAAGCAATCTAGACAGAAAGACAGACAGCAGTGACGTCATTTCGAACCCGACAGGGCTCCAAATTGCAAACCGGAGCTCTCATTCCAAAAACAGGTGGAGGAAAATGCCTCATGGGCAGCGAGCTTTAGATGTTTTTTTAACGTTTATTTTTATAGATGACTAATTTAAAATTAATATTAATTATTGGTACACGCAAGTCTAAAAATAACACAAAATGAATTTTAATTAATGAAGACTCACTCTGTTTAATATACATATTATATACGAGCCCCGTCCCATCTCAATTGGCCCACCAATATTTTTTCTTTTTAAATAAAATTATGCTAATTCACGGTAAATTTAATTTAAATATCTATTTTTATTATCATTTGGAACAATATTTTAAACAATTTAAAACATTTTATTGTAACATTTAACTTAAAATTATTTTTTAATTGTTAAAAACATATTTTTATATAAAAAATAGTTCTTTGCTTTTCACGATTTTTTTTTTATGAATCTTTGAATATGTGAAACAATCAAGTAGGCTTTGCCTTTTTTCCAACAAAAGAAAGTTGTTTTGTTTATAATTAGTAAAAATGACTGGTGGAAAGGTTGTTGAAGAAAAAATTCGCTCAATTATTATCAATTTATTTAAAAACGGAAAATCAAACGCGGAAATTGCCGATCTACAATAGTTAATTTATCAAAGTTTACTGTCAGAAATATTATTCGAGTTTATAAAACAACAGGTACAATAGCTACAAAACCTCGGTATGCGTCGAAATCCAAAATATCAGATGATGATAGACGGGCATTGAAGAAGATTATTAGAAAAAACAGGCGTTCGAACTATGGTGAATTATCTGTTCTTTGGAGCGATGCTGTGGGGCGAAATGTTTCAAGATCCACGTGCCATAGAGAAGTCCTTAAGTTAGGTTTTAAAACTTACAATGTAATTTTATTGCAACTTATTCCAAATTTTTTTTTCGTAATTTTACTAATTTTTTTTAGGCGAAAGAAAAGCCACTCTTGACATTAAAACAAAAGAAAAACCGGCTTAAATGGGCTAAAAGTCACATTAATTGGACGAGTGATGAATGGAATAGTGTCCATTGGAGTGATGAGTCTCGTTTTGAAGTTTGTGTTGGGGACAATCGAAGCAGAGTTATTCGTCAGAAAAATTAAGCTTTCAATTCAGATTGTTTAAAAAAGAAAGTAAAATTTCCTGCTTCAGTTATGGTATGGGGTTCAATGTCTGCTAGAGGTGTTGGAAAACTTCACTTCATTGATGGAATTGTAAACACCAATAAATATTTAGGGATTTTAAAAAAATCGTTACTTCCAACAATGGGAGATGCATTGCAGAATCATAATAATTTTGTGTTCCAACAAGACGCCCCGACCTGCCATACATCAAGAAAATCTTTAAAATGGCTTTCTGATCATAATGTTCCACTTGTGGAGTGGGTGGCAAACAGTCCCGACTTGTCACCAATAGAAACTCTTTGGCACACAATGAAAAAGCTATTACGAATACAATCAGCTAGAAACGTAGTCGAATTAAAACACAAACTTCAAAATATTTGGGATACTTTCACTCAAGCTGAGTGTCAAAACTTAATAAGTACGTTGCCCAAAAGAATTCAAGCCGTAATTAAAAATAAAGGCAACCTCACACAGTGGTAAAGGTTTTGGATTTTGTATGTTTTCCTTGTTTTTAACAATTAAAAAATAATTTTAAGTTAAATGTTACAATAAAATGTTTTAAATTGTTTTAAATGTTGTTCCAAATGATAATAAAAATAAATATTTAAATTAAATTTACCGTGAATTAGCATAATTTTATTTAAAAAGAAAAAATATTGGTGGGCCAATTGAGATGGGACGGGGCTCGTATGTATATTGTTTCGAGTTATATATTATGTTCCTCGTGTATTTGTATCACAATACACAATATAAAGCGGCGCACTTTATTAGCACATTCTACTTAAGGACTCGAATTGAGCATACGCAATTTGAAATTTATAATAGAAATTTCATGCTCAGTTTACCCGAGTGCTTTAAGGCATATATTTTTTTTTATGAAAATGATGAGAGAAGGAGTTTCACCAAAAAGGTGCACCCCCTAAAGACCTGGGTTGGCCCCTCCATCGTGAAAAGAAGAAGAAGAAGGGCTTTTATGAGCTAGGTAGTGGTCGAATGTATCTGTGGATTCGGGTCTTAAACAGCTGAAGGTTATAAGTTGCGGGGAATACGGTGGCTTAGAGTGAGTTCCAATCTCTGGAAGGTCATAGGAATAAATGCCAATTATCCAGAAAAAATGTCCTCGAAATACCTAAAAATTCTGAATATTTTCAATTTTTCTATGCAAGATCATATACTCTCCATTTTTGTTTTGATTTTTATCCTTTAAATATATTGTAAAATGTAGGTACATTAGCATTTTGAGAAATAATTTTAAAATATGTAACTATAAAAAAATAAATAAGATTAATCTTCCTACGATGAAAATTACTTAAACTTACCGGATGGGCGCCAAAACCCTAGAACAAAATTTAAAACAATAAATTAAAAAAAAATGATTGTAATAAATTTACACTAAATACATCAAAGGGTTCAGGTAAAATTCATCGGTTTTACAATCTTTCTTTTGTATTGTTTTAAATTTTGCTAGAGGGTTTTGGCGCCCCTCTGGTCACGGCGCCTGAAGTGTCCTCAACACTTGCTTACCGCTTAGGAGCCGGCCCTGATATAAAAGTTTTTAATTCCAATGTTTTAAAACATTCATTTAAGAGAGTGTTCCATTTTTTGTAAATGCGAAATTTTTAAAGTATGTGAACAGTTGTTTTTTACAATGAAACTTCTGAAGAGTTGTACTAGAAACAGTCTGACAGATGAGCATTTAACTTTATTTTCTCATAATCAGTACATCCCAGTTGGAAACAGATTATGAGTAACTTTTAGAAATGTAGTCAACCCATCATACATCACATTAGTATAATATTCAAAATGAACTATCGTTCGGAAAGTCATTTCGTTATTTTTTGGTGAAAATGAAAGACGATTTTCTTTTATGGAATAAATATTTTATTAAATTATATATTCCTCATTTTGGCCCAATATACCTTTAGCCATTTTTCTGACAGTAGCATTTATTCCATGTTCAAAAATTTATGATCTTTGCTGGCAAAAAACTGATCCACTGCATTTTTGATACCTTCATTTGAAGTTAAGGTTTTGCTACTTAAAAAATTTTGCAGGGACCGGAACAAGTAATAATGGTGCCAGATCTGGAGAATATTGTGTGTGTGGTATAGTACATCCCATCCAAGCTGTAAAAACTTTTGACGAATTACAAAACTTATATGAGATCTCGGGTTATCCTGGTGGAACACTATACCTTTTCTATTGAACAATTCTGGCCTTTTCTGTTTTAGTGAATCATTCAATTTTTCCAGTTGATGACAGTACACTTCAGAATTGATCGTGGTATTGCCTGACAAAAGTTCAAAAAATACAATTCCCTTGAAATCCCACCAGACAGAGAACATCACCTGTTTTTTATGTATATCGACTTTCCAAGTGGTTTGAGCAGATTCATCTTTTTTACTCCAAGATCTCTCGTTTTACATTATTGTAGACAACCCATTGCTCGTCCTCAGGGACAATTCTCTTCAAAAATGGGTTATTTTCTTGTCGCTTTAGAAGCAAATCTCTTGGGAAACAACGAAATGACTTTCCGAACGACCTATTTTTGAGGTCAACTGAGTTTTATAATAAACTAGCTGCTACAGGCGTGCCTTCGGCAACCCCTCTGCACCTAGGCCTGGCGGGCAGCGTCTCGAGGAGGCCAAGTTATTTTTACTTTATTTAATATTTATTTAACCCATTGGCTAAGCACGATCGCTATCTGACCAATCAGAATCGTTCTAATAATTTAACGCTGTACCATTGGCTATGCACTGGCCAATCAGATCGTTTGGATCATACAAACATATATACATACTTTTCCATTTAATATATAGATAGAAGATGGAAGATAGATAGATAGATAAATAAATAAATAAATAAATAGATAGATAGATAGATAATTAGATATATAGATATATAGATAAATAGATAGATAGATAGATAGAAGATAGTAGATAAATTATTATATTGCCCCGCCAAAATTTTTACTTTATCCAATGCGAAGCATTTCGGAACCCATGGACTCAATTAAGGTCACAAATTGAAGTATTCAATGAGATTGAATTTTAGCACGTGACGGTTTTGCCAAAAATTACCTGGGATCTCGCCGAGAGGCCAAAAAGTGCCATTTTTTTTGGAAGTTCGTGGGGATGTATGTATGTATGTATGTGTGTGTGTTATCGTTTTTTTCGTCCACGAATTTTTCCACACCGTTGCACTGAATGAATTGAAATTGAAAACCTACCAGTATTTTAACAAAATGAAGCGCTGATTAGTTTTTGGTACATATCGGTCCACAAACATTAGTACTTTATTTCAGTACTTTTTTAGTTTTTTCTAAATATCTTGAAAATGACTTAACCAATTTTGATGAAATTTAATATCCTAATTAAGTACCTTGGGAACCACAAAAAAGGTTAAATAAAGTTTTTAGTAAAATTATATTTTAAAGTACTTTACTCTAGAACATATTAATATTTCAAATGAATTTGGATAAAGTTTAGCAACGATCCGTTGCAGTTTATTTTTTTTTTTGCCCACTCACCACTCCTAAAAAAGTTTACTCATCACTGATTTAAACCATAATAAATAATGTTTAACTAGAGATCAAAAATGTTTTCTTATTAGTAGTTTAAAAAATTTCGAATTCGAGTTGCTATTCGCTTTTTCCTTTTACTCGATTTAACTTCTTAACCTCTACGAACCTCAATGCCAATGTTTGTAATCCCTATGGAAAGGATCAATCAAACATTCTCTTGCCATCCTGGAAAAAGGACATTCTACATTAAACTATACTATGCATTAAAAAAAGTCAAGATAATCCTATCTAAAAGGCTCGCAGCAAATTTACCCTGATTAAAGAATAGAAACGACTATATCCAAATAGGTTTCTTTGGCATTGGAACTATAACTAGGTCAATATACAAATTATTAATCTTTATTTACATTTTGATATTATCTTAATCTTTATATATTAGATATTCTTTTTTAATCGTGATGAAATTAATAATCCTACTGATCCATGTTAAATCCTAATATATATATATATATATATATATATATATACTTGAAATAATAATGCAAATTAAACCTAAAACTAATTTGTATGATTGATATATAATTATTGTTAAAATTTGTACTCTTGTTTGTTCTCCATAATATAATAGATCTACATTAATTTAAAATTTAAATTTCATCTATTGAGGAAGTGCTCCTACTTAATTCCTTCTTTAGTCAATAATAGCATTCTAGATTTTTTTCCATTACCCAACAAATTATAATAAAAGTACTAAAGGAAATCTTGTATTCGTGAAAAAATTCAAAGCTGAAATTTTTACGATCTTTTTTTAAAATTCTCCTAAGTTCAAAAAAGTGTTTTTACTTTATCCAATAAAGTATTGGAATCGAGGCACGACTTCAAAGGGTCCTCAGGCAAAGACTACGGAACACATGGTCTCAATTAAAGTCACAAATTGTAGTTTTCATTTAGGTTGAATTTTAGCACGTGACGGTTTTGCCAAAAATTACATGAATTCGCGTCCAGGTGCCAAAAGTGCAATTTTTTCAATTAGTCTGTGAGGATGGATATATGTACCTATGTATGTAGAGATTTCTTTTATATGTCCACAATTTTTTCACGAAACCGTTCAAACGATTTAAATTAAATTGAAAACCTAGCATTACTTTAACAAAAAGAAGCGCTGATTGATTAGTTTTTGATACATATTGGCCTTATAAACATTAGTACTTTATTCTAATACTTTTTTAGTTTTTTCTAAATATCTTGAAAATGACTTTTATATAATATTCTAATTAAGTATCTTGAAGACAATAAAAAAGTTGTATAAATTTTTCAGGAAAATTACACTTAAAACTACTTTACTTTACAGTAAGGATAGTACTTTGTTTTAAATTCTTTAAAATTTATTTATTTGGTCAGTTTATCTGATTAATAATAAATGAATAATCATATTAATATTTCAAATGACTATGGATAAAGACTAGCAATGATCCGTTGCGGTTTATTTAGAAAATGCATCGGTGTGCGTTCGAGTCCACCTTTTGAGTGATAGGCGCATTTCTAAAACCTATATTTTGGCGATCCCCACCCCCACCCAAAATAATAATAATAATAATAATAATAATAGTAACATATACATACATCCGAACAGACAAAATGAAATTGTCGCACTTTTTGACCTTTGACCAATGCGAAGCGGCAAGCACGACTTCAAAGGCTCCTCAGGTAAAGACTACGGAACCCATGGTCTCAATTAAAGTCACAAATTGTAGTATTCAATTAGGTTGATTTGCATGTGACAGTTTTGCCAAAAATTACATGGAGTCTCGCCGAGAGGCCAAAAAGTGCGTGCGGATGGATGGATGGATGTTATCGTTTTTTTCGTCCATGATTTTTTCCACATCGTTGAACCGATTGAAATGAAATTGAAAACCTAGCATTGGTTTAACAAAATGAAGTGCTGATTAGTTTTTGTTACATATCGGTCGGCAAACATTAGTACTTTATTTTAGTACTTTTTTAGTTTTTTCTAAATATCTTGAAAATGACTTATTAACCAATTTTGATGAAATTTAATATGCATAATTAAGGATCTTGGGGACCACAAAAAAGTTTAAATAAAGTTTTTAGTAAAATTATATTTTAAAGTACTTTACTCTAGAGCAAGATAGTACTTTTTTTTAATTCTTTATTATTTTATTTTAAACATGGACTGCAAATAGGCAGTGATATATGATTAATAATAATGGAATTAAAATATTGATATTTCAAATGAATTTGGATAAAGTTTAGCAACGATCCGTTGCAGTTTATTTAATGATGAAGATTAATTTTTACGAGTTTTATATATGTCAGATTTGTTTTCACCTATGACCTGGAGTGATTTTTGGTTTTTTTGGTTAATTTCCCGAGAAGGTTAATACAACCCTTCTGACATATAATAAAAATCATCCCTAATACCTCGAATTCTGAGGTTGACAATAGTTTCATTTAAGAAAAGCACTTATTAACCTTGATACTTTTAATTATAACTATTTCTTATTTTGTTTTAAATACCTATTTTTTTTTAACTTTGTTTTTTGAAATTCTTAAGGTAGCAAGCCATCCTGTATAAATAATTCATTCATTTTTTGAAACAAAATGCATATGTTAATTTAGTGTCTTTTGTATAACGAGTGAAGAGATTGAAAATCTGACAAAATATCCAACAGATCTAATAAATGCAAAAGCTCAATTTATATTGAATATATTTTTGAAGAAGCTATTTCCATTTATCGAATTGGGGGTCAAAGGAGGGGCTTTGACGATCTTGACACAAGATTATTCATGATGTCGGGGATGAAAATAAAGAAATTACAAACACACTATCTTGCCTGGTTCTTTATATTTATTCAAAGATTTCCATTTAAAGCGAAGAATAATTAATTTAATTATTTATTGAATATCTCAATTCACTCTCAACTTGTCATTTTTTATGACAGAACAGATCAACATTTTTTTCCTAAAGCAAGTTATCATTTTTTGATCTAAATAATTTTAATTCCTTTAAATGGATTTACCTACTCGTATGTCATTATATTTATTTGTAGTATTTTCTTTTATCTATTTAATACAGATTCACCATTCCTTTGTTGATACAGAATTTTACTATACAGTAGAGCCTCGTTCATCCGGACTAACTGGGACCAAAGACAAACAGGATAATCGAAAATCCGGATAATTCGGATATATGGGTTATAAATACAAAACAAATCCTCAAATAATCGAATTTGAATTTTTTACGATAAAAAAAACATGTTTATATCAAAATTACATACAATTATTTAAAAAATACATATGTTAAAAAAAATAAAATAAATTTTCACATCATCGTCTCTCTTTACTCCGTTCCGACTTCGTCAATTTAAAAATATCAAAATTAAAGCGAATTTTTGGTGAAATTATAATTACATTCTTGCTATCAGATTTAAAAATTATTATCTATGTGAACATTTATTAAAATAAAAACTAGAAATCCGATCCGGATAATTGAGGGCCGGATAAACGTGGTTTTACTGTACTTAATATGAGGAATTACTGTAATCCTGCGCTTTTATTTATTTATTTTTTTATTTTATTTTATCTAAACAATAGTACCTATATTTAGATATTTTTTCCATTAGTGGTAACCCTTGTTGAAGAATCGACTTAAAATTAAAAAACAATACTTCCCCATTATATTCTATAGAATATACATGTGAAAGTAAAAAAGCGATCGATTCTCATTTAATCCTGGAGGAATAATCTAGTTACATTCCATTTTTGATGTTTTGATTATTATTGGTAACCAGTGCTGAAGAGATTGACGAATCGACTTAAAATCAAAAATAGAGATCGATTCTTATCTAATCCTGGAGGAATAACCTTGTTACATTCCATTTTTGATCATTATCTAATGGTAACCAGTGCTGAAGAGATTAAGGAATCGACTTAAAATCAAAAAGATAAAATTTGAGTAATAAGCAATTTTGCAAGGAAAATTAGTGAGATCGAATATGCCGTCAATCTTAGTTTTCATTTTATTTTTATTTTTTATTATCATTGACCTAAAAACTGCTTAATAATAAAGGAATAAATATATTAATATTTCAAACGTCTATTCTATATGGATAAAGTCTATCAACGATCCGACACACTTTTTTTAATGTCTCGAATTTTAGATAACGCTTAAAACTATTTCTATAAAAAAATAAACTGCAATGGATCGTTGTTAAACTTTATCCAAAAGTCATTTGAAATATTAATATGTTTATTCTTTTATTATTAATCAGATATCACTGGCTATTTGCAGTCCATGTTTAAAATAAAATAATAAAGAATTTAAAAAAGTACTATATTACTCATGAGTAAAGTACTTTAAAATATAATTTTACTAAAAACTTTATATAAGCTTTTTTGTAGTCCCCAAGGTACTTAATTACGATATTAAATTTCATCAAAATTGGCTAAGTCATTTTCAAGATATATAGGAAAAAACTGCAACGGATCGTTGCTAAACTTTATCAAAGTCATTTTAAATATTAATATGTTTATTCCTTTATTATTAATCAGATATCACTTGCTATTTTCAGTCCATGTTGACTTAAATTCAAAAATAGTGATGGATTCTCATCTGATACTTGAGGAATAACCATTCTACATTGGATTTTTGACGTTTCGATTATTATTGGTCACCATTGCTGAAGACATGGAGGAATCGACTTAAAATCAAAAATAACAATCGATTCTTATCTAATACTAGAGGAATAACCTTATTGCATTCCATATTTGATGTTTTGACTATTAATGGCAATCTCTACTGAAAACGTGGAAGAATCGACTTAAAATCAAAAAGACTAAATTCTTTTATGGCAAACTCAAGCTTGAGTGTGACCTTAATCGAGTCCATAGGTTCGTAGTATTTACCTGAGGACCCTTTGAAGTCTTGCCTCGAGACCGATTACAATACTTTACCCATTCGCATTGGATAAAGTAAAAAAATTAAAACTAATCACATTGTTAAGTTCTATAAAGAAAAAAACCATTATATACTAGAACTAGACATTGAAATTGTATTTTAAAAGAAATTAATTATTTTTATGAAGAATTTAAAAGGCAAATCAAAGATTTTATTAGAAATGTAAAGATTTCATGTTACGATCTCCCCCCCCCCCCCTCGGGAGTCAGAACCCAATACCATTTGGGCACTTGTTTAACCGATTTGCTCATTAACTTAAACAGTTTGATAGCATTCCAAATAAGAATTTGATTTTTTTTCTCATTTTCCACAAGCTTCAATTGCCATATTTTGCCTCAAACAACCAATGACGAATAAGATACAAAACTATGAAACATGTCATATACTTAAATTCAGCCATTTCTCAACGCCATCAGATATAAAAATCACCTTAAAAAAAATATAGCCCCTTTATAATTCTCTCACAGTGTCATTTTAAAGTGTATTAAATTAAAAAAAATATCATCCTAATTCTATCAAAGGAATTTCTATAGGGAACACCCCGGGATAAATCAATATTTTATTTTCGACATGACAAAAAAAATCATTCGTTTAAAATTTTACTACGATTTTGATCTTGAGTAAAATCTTAATTTCAACTCTCTATCTAATTTAGTTTACAAGGTAAAATAATCTCCCAGACGGACAGAGAGTTTATCGGCATTAATTTTTTAACTTAAGCCGCCAGTCACTAAACTTTACTACAAACGTATTAAATAACTTTTTCCTTTTTGCCTAATCTAATAAGAAAGTAAACTAATCTGAATTGATATTGAACTTCACCACACCTATATAATCTCAACACTTCTCTTTTGTAATTAGTTTCAATTACAAACCGAGAAATGATATCAATGTTGCTTCTGTTTCTATTAAAATAAATAAATAAATATGCCTACTTTAGATAAAATGATTATTTTAATCATAATTTGTGTTGGAAGATTTAACATCCATTAGCTTATCATGAAGGGGATTTTTTTCAATTAACTCGATTGACAATTTGACAGCTTTTATTATTAGGGTAGAGATGCGTGGGACAAAATGTTAATCATTTGTTTGAGTAATTTACAAGTACTTATATAAAGATTATTTCCTATAAATTATTTTTAAAAAAATCCCCTTATTGAGATTATTTAACATTATTTCTCTTGTATCAATGGCGTATCTATAGAAATTCCATTGGGGCTACAATGATCTGTCAAATCTTTATATGAGGAGTTCAAAGCCAAAGAAAATCAATTCCAAAATTCATGGTAGAAATGAATGAGGTTAAATAAAATGCTTTTACCAATTTGTTCTCAGTAGGCTAATCATGTTTTATCTGGAAGTTTCTATCGACGCGCCTAGAGATTAGGCAACATTGCGTTTTGACTCCGTTAAAGTTAACCAAGTTTGGATAAGGGTCCCATTTTTTAAGCCTGAATAAATTTAAATTAATTGAGGATTCAATGTCTAGGAGAATTTTATGCAATGCAAGAGCTTTATGGAGGGTGCTGTCATTTGTAACAATGAATAGGATTGGAGGTCTAATTTAGAAGGTTGTTTATATAGATAAGGAAGAGCGTGGGGAGATGACCGATTCCTGAGCGTCTACAGATTTAGTATATGGTACAAGGAAGAGGACAATATTCCATCAATGAAAATGTTTTAATACTACGGTCTGAAAGAAAACTTTCAAACAACTTGCAGAGTTTCAGTGTAAGGGCAAAGGAATCTAATTTGGCAAGAAGATTTTTGTGCCATATCAAAATCCTTTGAAATGTCTGAAGCTTCAGCGAAAGTCTCATTTCCGACCTCGAGAGCTTTATTTCAGATATGGAGTAACATGTCCTAGGATGCCACCCGTAGACCGATACGGCCTAAAGTCATATTGCCTATCGTGGATTAATTTATTTAACGTAGTGTCTTAGAACTTGCTCATTGATGGCCTTTTCCTTGATTTTGGATAGGCTAGAATTAACAACTTAATTAAAGAAAACAGAAGTTTTTCATTTGTGAAATAATAAGGTCTATTTTTTAATATTTATTAAAAATAGAATAAAAAATACAAGTTTTTACTCGCTTTCCGCAAATTTTAGTCATTTGCCAATTTTTTGTCAGCAAATAGCTTGAGCTAGAAAGTTTAAAATATACACTAACGCTCAGCTTATTAATTTTTAACCTGTATACCGGATTTCATTTCATTACACATAACCGTTTGATAGCTCCCTTTATATCAATTCGATTTTTTTGATTTTCTGCATTTTTAAACCAGAAGTCCAGAAGTTATTTCTTCGTTTTGGAAATAGAAACATTTTAGCGCCAGAACAAACATTCTTTTTCTCTCTTTCTTGAGTTATCATGGATTCGTCTGCCGAGCTTACTGAATAATATGTAAATATAATGTATGGTGATGCAATTCCGGGACGCAGCATCCCTCAGCCCTCCCTTGAATAGAAACCTGTAGTGTATCAATTGCATAAAGTTTAATGGTTCATAATTTGAATAATATTACAATATTAAATTTAAAAATTTTAATTCATTTCGCCTTTCTTAACATCCTCATAATACTCCATATTCAGAGGGAGTCGGTAGAAACTTTAATTTTTCTATTCCGGTTTGAGTGGCTTGATACTTCTATAGAAACCTTCAGGAAGGGCTTAAATAACATTAATCAATGGATAACTTTTGATTAGATTTTACGACTGTGTATTTAACTGGTGTGGATATTGAAAGTATTATTAAGGTTACAAGATTAATTAAAGTCAATTTCACTTATTAGATAATAGAATTAATTTATATACAATTGAATGAAATAAAATCAACTAATATTTATTATATTTTTTCTTTTTTAAAATAGATAACTCGCCACGATTGTTTTCGGAATCATGCTATCACAGTTTGAAATATTATCAAGCATTTAGAAGAAGTATAGAAAACCCAGAAGATTTTTGGTCAGAAGAAGCGCGAAAAATTACTTGGTTTAAGCCATGGACAAAAGTACTAGATAATACCAATCCGCCTTTCACAAAATGGTAACGTGATTAATATAGACACTAATTATTATAATTTACTATTAATAAATAATTTATAAGTAGATTATAATTTATGGGCTGCCTTTCATTATAACATACTTATTTCGCTTACCAGTCGGTCTTTCTAAGAAAATAAATAAAATTAACTAATTTAATAAATTTATATTGAAAATAGATTACAATAAAAATACAGGGCTGCGAAATTCAACTTTTAAAAAGTTGTTGGTATTATTGAATAATATTCCTATTCCTATTAGCCCAAGAGCCCACGACTGCCAGACCTTCGTTATTTTATAAAAGCTGAAAGTTTTTCTGTGCATGTCCCCTATACAGGTAAGAACGACCAGCGACTATAGAGTTTGGGTTGTGGTTACTTTGGCAGGTAACAGGTAATAAAGGTGTATAAAATAGTACTTTAAATTCGTTAAAGTATAAAGCTCAATTTTTTTATATTTTCTTCGGGATAACTTTAGAAATCTCGTCATCCATTGACGGACACTTATGACAGTTGCTACCCCTGCCAGACACCCCTAAACTTTAAGAAACTCAAGCTTGAGTGGTTTGCCATAAAAGAATTTAGTCTTTTTTGATTTTAAGTCGATTCTTCCACGTTTTCAGTAGAAGTTGTCATTAATAGTCAAAACAAAAAAAAATAGAATCCAATAATGTTATTCCTCTAGTATTAGATAAGAATCGATGGTTATTTTTGATTTTAAGTCGATTCCTCCATGTCTTCACCAATGGTTATCAATAATAACCGAAATGTCAAAAATCTATGTAAAAACCATTAAAACTGTCCGCCTATTGAGGTAACATTTTTTTATAGGTCGCCAAGTAACATATATAAAATTGATCTTTTATATTATAACGAAAGTATAATTATAATTTATTAAAGTTTAGGGGTGTCTGGCAGGGGTAGCAACTGTCATAAGTGTCCGGCAATGGATGACGAGATTTCTAAAGTTATCCCGAAGAAAATATAAAAAAATTGAGCTTTATACTTTAACGAATTTAAAGTACTATTTTATACACATTTATTACCTGTTACCTGCCAAAGTAACCACAACCCAAACTCTATAGTCGCTGGTCGTTCCCACCTGTATAGGGGACATGCACAGAAAAACTTTCAGCTTTTATAAAATAACGAAGTTCTGGCAGTCGTGGGCTCTTGATCTATATACACAGATATATAGTATTAGAAATTGGTATCTAAAAAATTTCTATCAGATCACAATTTGCACCGTTAAGTAGATATGGTTAAAAAAAGTATAGGCGAAAATAGAGATTTCTACTGATTTTTAAGTTTTTTTTTTTTAAGAAGCAGCTCATTTGGGAAGCAGGAAATTTGTTATAATGTAATTTTAAAATATAATAGTGTTAAAATTTAAATGATTTGTTCTTGACGCTATAAAACCATATCGTTGATTATTAAAACCCATTTACTATTTTTTTATCATACTTTAGTTATTATAAATATATAGCATTGGGGGGGAGCTTGACTTCCCCTGACAAAAAGAACCTATATCCGAACGGGTTCTTACTATTTAAAACGTGTTTTACTGAATAACTTTGTGGCAACTAGAGTTTACTGATGTTGGTTGTGTTTGGTTCAAAGGTCTAGAATCTTCATTGTTGATCTTCCGCATCATTTTGGGTCTTGGGAAAATGTCAAAAATTAGAATCAAAGATGTAAAGGATGTAATTTTTGACATTTTCGTTTAAAATTCTTTGAAAATAAAGACCCAAAATGAGCCGGAAGGTCAAAAAAGAAGATTCTAGATATTTGAACCAAACTCAACAACCAATATTAGCAAATTCTAGTTGCCACAAAGGTTATTCAGTGAAACGCATTTTTAACTAGTACTACTATATCCGTTCTTACTAAGAAAACGGGTTTTTACTGCAACATATATATAGGGACGAATAATTTATTTTATTACAATAATAAAATTATGTTCTAGGTTCGTGGGAGCCGAGTTGAATGCCTGTTACAATTGTCTGGATCGTCATGTTTTAGCAGGTATTGGCGAAAAAACAGCTCTGATTCATGATAGCCCCGTCACCGGAAAAAGCCGATCAATCACGTATAAGGAGCTTCTCGATCAGGTAATATTTTAGACTGTTGTTTACTTATCTTTGAAAAGTCAAGGACCCCATTTTCTAGATTATTAAATCCCCTGACAAAATAATTAGTATATCTTAAAATATCATTCTTTCGATGTTCCGTATTAAATGCTTATTTGTAGACCTTAACGCCGATATCTCTATATTAATTTTTACTACTTCTTACATTATAAGATATTAATTAGATAGATATATGTGGAAGTATTTTTTATCATAAGAGCTTTTCAAATATTTCTGAAAAAACGGATCTGAAAATCACTTTGTCCCTCGATGATTACAACACTTCCACAAGCTCCGTATGGTATAATACCATAAAAAACAAGAAATCATGTAAATAGTATTTTTAGTATACTAACTTTTGTGTTATTAATTAATCAATCAAGTGTTAACAATTTTAATTTCTATGCTTCACGACTCTAAAAGGCAATACAAACATACAAATAAACAGAAATCCAAATCTGGAACTTGGGTTCGATTCTGAGGAGTTGACATGGAAGCCAAACATATATTTAATACCAATATGTGATTCGTGTCCATTATTTTGTAAATTTTAAGTAATAGTTCTCAGGGACTTGGACTTCGGGAAAATGGAAACACTTAATTCTAAAGCGACATTTCGACTTTTTATTGAGACTTTTTCATACTTTTAAATTTATGTCTTCAATAATTAACATTTTTTGTTCAAATATTACATACAGTTCTGAATAAGAGTGATAGCAAACAATTGAGTGATCTGGCGCTTTCTTTGATAACTATTAAATAATAATAATAATAATTCAAATATTTCTATTAATTTGCCATTAATATTTCTTAAAAGATCATTTTATTTATTTATTCAATTATTTTTATATCATAAAAATAGATTAAATAAATGTTAGAAGGATCACAACTCTTTAGAACTTAAAATGATCCTACTGACATTTATTTAAACTATTTTTATGATTTTATAAGATAAAAAGATCTTTTAAGAAATGTTATTGTCAAATGAAATGCAATAGACATATTTGAAATTTAAATTATGATTAGTGTAGTTCACTTACAATACCAGGAATTAATTATGTATGTATGCGTGTATTATTATAATTAGCCTGTTCAAATAATACAAAGTTGAAAAAGATTTAAATGTTTTTTTAATTTGTCTAGATTTAATTCTGGTTTGGTAAAATTCAAAAATCCTTGAAATTTTTAATGAGACCTTCTTAAGTTCACATTACTAGAATCCACTGCCCTTGAAAATCTGGGACTAAAATAATTTTTATAAAAAATAAATAAAACCGACTTCAAAAAATTAAATTCAGCAAATAAAATAATAAGAACTCAAAATTCAAATAAAATGCACTAAAAAGGTATGAACAACTAAACGACGACAAATATATACATGAAATCACTTTTTGAAGCCGGTGCAAAAATATACATTTTATGAATCGAACTCGACGGATCTTACTTAGTACGTTTGACGGGTAAGCTGGCTTATATAGTTTTTTTGGCACCGACTTCAAAAAGTGATTTCATGTAAATATTTCGTCGTTTAGTTGTAACTAAATTAGATATTTATTTTATACCTTTTACTGTTTTTTTTTTGATTTTTGAGTTCCTATTATTTTATTTGCTGAATTTAATTTTTTTGAAGTAGGTTTTATTTTTTTATAAAAATAATTTTTATTTTTCTCTTTTTAGTGACGTTATTAATAGTGACTTAATATAATACCTTGCATGCATCTCGTAAGAGAAAGCGTCGGGCGAATGAATCAGAAAATAATATTAAACCAATTATTTTACATGAATTTATGCATACATTGTTTTTGAGCTTCGATTCCGGAGATTACTTCTCCACCATCGAGTGTCCTTGATCATCTTTTTAGTCCTTGTTTTTAATAAGAGGAAAAACTAATTAAATAAAAAGCCTCTTTTCCGATAATTATTCCAATTCCATATTTTCTCTCCTCAATCTTCCCATATCAGAAAATAATATTAAACCAATTATTTTACATGAATTAATGTATACATTGTTTTGAGCATCGACTCCGGAGATTACTTCTCCACCATCGAGTGTCCTTGTTCATCTTTTTAGTCCTTGTTTTTAATAAGAGGAAAAACTAATTAAAGAAAAAAACCTCTTTTCCGATAATTATTCCAATTCCATATTTTTCTCTCCTCTTCAATCAATCCTCCCATCAGAAAATAATAATAAAATTCAATTCATAAATAGAGAAATTCTCTCGAAACGTTTGCGAGTTTTAAATGAATGTTTTAAGATTTTTTTTAAAGATTTTATTTATTATAATTTCTAATCTTTAAAGAATTTGGTGTCGGTTCTAGGTGAAACATTTTAATAGATAATAAGTAAAAATATATTTTTCTAGGTGTGTTTCACAAATAAAACAAATATATGTTTTATTTGTGAAACCCATCTAGAAAAATATATTTTTACTTATTATCTATTATAATTTCAATTATTTGCTCATAATAATTGGAGATTTACGTTATTTCGTCATTGATTATATCATCAGAACTTGACCAAACTAATATGGAACCTCCCCTAAAGTACCTTCTTTCCAATAAAAGAAGAATCATCAAAATCGATCATCGTAGCAAAAAGTTCTCTCGAACATAGATAAAATAAATAAATAAATAAATAGTTTAATAATAAAACTTGAGTAAGATACGAGGTAGGTTTCACAAAAAAGAAATAAAACAAAATTGAGTTTTGAATTCGATATATTTCTGTTTTCGGTTAGCCCATCATCAGGAGTCCAAGAAAACTGATTATATATTGGAAAAATAGTTTTACAAGTAACAATTTTTTATAATTTTTTGAAATGTATGTGGTGGGGGAAAGTGGTTTTTTGTGAAACCTACGTCGTATCTTACTCAAGTTTTATTATTATATTAAAATGTTTCACCTAGAACCAACAGCTAACTCCTTAAAAATTATAAATAAATAGTTAGGTATCTTGACCATCTTGGAGCTATACTGATCCAAACGCAGAAAGAATCATTAAAATCGGTTCATAAACAAAGAAGTTATGGGTGAACAAACATAACAAAAAAGGTCCAATTCCAATGAAAAAAAACTGGACTAATCGGAAACTAGATTGAACCCATAAAAAAATCATCCAAATCGGTTCACAATTGGCGAAGATATCAGGTAACAAAAAAAATCAGTCGAATCACCTCCTCCTTTTTTGAAGTCGGTTAAAAATAAAATAAATTGCAACGGATAGTTGCTAGACTTTATCCATAGTCATTGGAAATATTAATATGTTTATTCCTTTATTATTAATCCGCCGACCAAATAAATAAATTTTAAAGAATATACAAAAGAACTATCTTACTGAAGATTAAAGTACTTTAAAATTTAATTTTACTAAAAACTTTATATAATCTTTTTTGGGATCCTCACCAAGATACTTAATTCTTAAATATAATATTAAATTTGACCAAAATTGGTTAAGCCATTTTTAAAATATTTAGAAAAAAATAAAATAGCACTAGAAAAAAGTACTAATGTTTGTCAGCCGATATGTAGGTACCAAAAACTACATAATAAGCGCTTCATTTTGTTAAAGTAATAGTATGTTTTCAATTTCATTTCAATTGGTTGAACGGTGTAGAAAAAATCATCGGTGAAAAATGAGTAAGATCCATCCATCCCCACGGACTAAATGAAAAATCTCCCTTTTTGGCCTCTGGACGAGACCCCATGTAATTTTTGGCAAATGAGCGACACGTAGAGAGTATGTATAAGGTTACTTAGATAAATTAAGGAAATATATTTTACCGTCTTTAAATAAAAAAAAAGTATAAAAAAGTATGTAGCAGGGGTGGTCAGACTTTTTGCAGCAAAGAGTTGTTACCTATCTGAAAATAATGGGAGCCGCACCTAAATTCCTTGGAATAAAAAGTATTTTTCTGAATCATAATGAGTTTATTTTGAAATTTTTTACATAGGTATCAATGCCGTCCAGAGTAGACCCCAATGATTTCTCTTTATATAATAATTTGTTTTATTTTCGACACTATGAAAAATTTGGCCCTTGCCAAAATAATAATAATTCGATTAAAATTTTAATATAATTTGTGATTTTGGGGAAAAATGAATACATTTTAAAGCTAGAAAGAAAGAATCTTTGGTTGTTTCACGAGCCTCTTTAAACCGTTTAAACCACCAAAACTTGTGTGCGTGATAAACATTCATTTCCATACACTTCTTTTAACATTAGTATAAGCTTCTGTGGCAGTTTTCCCCAGTTTCACAACAAACCTGAAGTTAACCCGTTGCTCCATCTGACCACTTGGCATTTCTCTGACGAGTCGCTGTCGCAGAGACTACTGGGAACAAACTGAGCGACGCAGGCTTGTATAGCGAGCATAGGGTGGGGGGAAGCATCACCAGACACAATCATGTTTGAACATGTTGAAACCTGTTGCGTCATGCTCGCTGTTTGCCAGTAGCAGTCATCTAAGAGCCACCTAGTTGAATGGGAGCCCCTGCAAGTTAGACAACTAGAATGGCAGATCAGTTAAAGCTATGCCTACCCTTGAAAAGAAAGTCGCCGTCGTGCACCGCACGGCACGTCCCTGGTTACGCAGTTTTAATTAGATAATATCTGAATATCACCAAGAGTTGTCTTTGGAAATTGAAAATTAAATTGACTCCATTCGACATACAATCCAAAAAGACTAAGGTCATTTGATTTTTTTTTTAATTTTTGATTGAAATTTCTAGCTTTATTTATTTTTCAATTTCTTGAAATAAATTATTTTAATGTTATAAAATGTGTAATTTCACAAATTTTTTTATTTTTGTTCAATAACAAAAAAATTCAAAAGCTTGTGTAAAACAACTACCAGGCTCATTATTCTTTATCCATTTTCAAGTATGTATATTTATATATAGTATACAGCGGCGTGCTGTCCATGGATGCTGCGGCGCATCTCTAAAATTTCCAAACATTTAAAGTGTCAAAAAATCTAATGTTAAATTTGAAAAATAACCTCCGTATGAGATGAAATTTACATAAGGAAGCGGTGAATAAAATAAATTAAAAAAAATTAAGGTTTCTTTTTTGGACAGCTTCCCCTGGTTGAAAAGTCACCGCCCGCCACTGATAGGTATTTATTTCATATATTATCTACCCCGAGGTGTGAACCGCGACCAAATATCGTCTACACCTACTTCAACTTCCACTTTAATTTCCAAGTAGAAGACAATAGATAATGGTGCATTATCTAATGAATTCCAAAATAATTCCACATAATTCCAAAGACGGTGTACACCTAATTCCAATCGCGGTTCACCCCTCGATCTACCCTTTGCTAGTTGAAGGTTTATGAATTTGTAATGTTGAAATTAATTTTTGATAATCAGTTTGTATTATAGTAGCTTATCTTCTAATTAATAAATTAATAGTAAATATTTTTTTGTGAGTGTTCCAACTCTAAAGTAGCCAGCCTGTGATTTATAATAGTGACCTTTCTAACTTTTGGGACGATGTGAGGAGCCACCAAGAAGCCTACCACTCCCGAAATGGAGCCCGCTTTCCGTGAACCTAAATAAACGTTTATTCCGTCATTGGCATATGCTGTTAGCGGTTGTTCTCTTTTTGTTTCGGAGATACCGAGAATGTCAAATTTGATTTTCGCTGCCTCATCCAGCAATAGCAATAATTGATCGTCCGAGCATAAAGAGCGAGCGTTATATGTAGTCAAAGTCAAATGCGTGTACCTTGTTCTTTGCTTGGTCGTCGTAATTTGGTAGCCTGTAACCCCGAGATTAGATCGCCTATACCCCTTTACTGATTCCACGCTACCGTATGGGATAGGGAGGGGCTGCGGGGGACTAAGGCAGATTTATTTCTTGGTTGTAGCCTCGAAGAAATCCCACGTTGGCTGGCTGGGCCATCTTGGGTACCCCTGGCGGGTCGAGTCCATTGCCCACCCCCCAAACGCGAGGAGGTTGCCAGTAGGAATTTGGGGGTTTTCCCTTAGAGCGACAAATAGCCAAACTATCAATGAGCACTGGACTACGATATGCAAAAACAGAGACAGATGGAAAGATTCTTGGGACCCACATGCAACGAATCGACGGATCGAATAAAGGGTCGTCTAAGTAACTAAGTAAGTAAGTAATAGTAAATATATAAAAATGTGGGGTTTCACAGGAATAAAAATAAAACAGTTTTTTTTTATAAAATCTAATCTTCTAATAATACTATATAGATTAGTCCAGATTAATTTGCCGCAACGCTGGCGTAATGCCGCCGACAGGGAGCGCCGTCGGCATATTTGCGGCAAATTTGAAATATAATCGTAATTTGGACTCGAATTTTGAAATGAAAGACTCCAATTGATTTTAAATTAAGAAACATTAAATATATTGATAATTATTCCTCCTCCCCGGCCCCCTCACCACTCAAAAATTAAATATTCAATTTGCTTTTCTTTGCGCACAGAAAGAGCGCATGCCCGAGTTTCTCATGGCAATACTGGAGCAGCCTGTCATACAAACAACACCTGATCTCTTTTAAATATTCGGAGCCTTATATCGATTATCGATCCCAAATTTAAAAAAAATGATATAATATAATTCTCCTCCTCACACGATCCCACTTATTTAAATAAATCTACATATTTCCACACAAAAAATATCACAATGCTGTAGATTATAGAAATAAGAAATACTCCCAGATTTATATCTAGATTCTCATTTCTGTAGCTGTGTCAGGACGAAAATGAGGCGAAACATTTAAGAGAGTATGTATTTTCGGGAGTTTACAGGTATACATTTGGAGTGTGGTTTTTTAAGAGGAATAAAATTTTTGGACCGAGACGCCGCGCGCCAGGGCACCAGCCCGGAGGGCCGAGCTTCGAGGGCGTGCCGAAGGCACGCACGAAAAGCTCGTTTATAATATGTATATGGGCGAAAAATTGAGTTTTGCCCACGGGAAGCAATATAGCTTGGCGCGGCCCTAATGTGATAAATAAAAAGCGAAGTTAAATAATGAATTGATTTTGTGATTGCAGGTATCTCGACTGGCAGGAGCTTTAGCTTCTTGTGGGGTGGTCAAAGGTGATCGTGTTTTAATTTACATGCCGCTTGTGCCTGAGGCCATGATGTCGATGTTAGCTTGTGCTCGTCTCGGCGCAGTTCATACCGTCGTCTTTGGAGGTATTTCGCAGATGGGTCCCTATCATTGCTTATTTCCATTTACGTCTCGCTAATGATTTATCTCCTTTTACTTTTAACTGAAAGTTATTCATGCAAAAGATAATTAACTTTGATATGAAAATAAAATAAAGCCAATCTCTATGATTTATTATTTACTTATATTTTTTTTGTCCTAATAAAAATTATATTAACATGAGTATTAACAAAATAGAATTTTTAATTAAGTAACATTGAATTTAACCACATGTCCAATTAACTCTTTCAATTTCCAAGCAAATTTTTACATTTTTAATTTCTATAAATTTACATTCACAATGATTTTAAATTACTTAAGCTCAATTTTATCTTATAATTTTGCATTTTTCTGAGAAAATTTAAAATAGGGACTTTCAAAAAATTATTTACTCTAAAATCCAAAAAAGCAAGAATTTGTTAAAATCATTAGAAGTAATGGACGGATTTTGCAAAAAATTTTAGAGGATTGAAATCAATCAAGAAAAAAAAGACAAGGACATAGTCGAAATTCAATACATCATTTATATATGAGGCTATGAGAGCACAATAGTGGACTAACCCACAAAATTATAATTTTGGTTTATCTGAGGAAATTAATTTCTAATATTGTTACCGACCATTGCAAAGTGAACCAAACCAGCATTTGCAATCAAAGGCTGGTTTGGTCCACTTTACAGTTGGTCGGTAACAATATTAGAAATTAATTTCCTCAGATAAACAGTCGACTGTGGGTCAGTGGTTAGAGTGTCGGGCCGCTGGCCTGAAGTACGCTGATTCGAGACTGGGTCTCGGCAGATATTTGCAGTCGCCTCCTCTTGGAAAGCAACCTACCAAGAATATAACTGTCTAGTAACATTTCCAAACTAGCCGTTCGGAACCGGCGTTAAAAAGTAGGTCCCGTATATCTATGTAAAAACAGCTCAGCACAGGTATGTGGAGAGGAGCCGAAACGTCAGGGAAACCTGATATGGCACTTAAAGAAGATAAACCAAAATTATAATTTTGTAGGTTAGTCCACTATTGTGCTCATAGCCTCATATACAAGTTACGGAAATAAATAAAAATATAATTTTTGTACTTTAGTTCGTTCTTAAATTTGTTCTGGCGAGTTTCAGTCTAATTTACTTAGCTCGCCCTATTCTATAACCTATCGTAGAACCGTCTCTGGCCTTTCCCTTTATTATAGATACATCCGGGGAATTTTTTGCACCTGATCCTCCTTAATTTATAAAAAATCACGAATTTCAAAGTTATGTTGCCACCCTGGACTATGGGGATTCCACCTCCTTGCATCAATATCATTTAAAAACTAATTCATTCAAGGTCGAATTATGTAAATATAAACAGATTCGCTAACGCGCTTATACCTATGAGTTCTAAAGTTCCTCCTTCCTTTCCTGCTCACTGCTTCTCGACAATCTTCAATCGTTCAAGGCAAGAATATTTAGTTTTTCTTGATAGACTACCAAGGACAAAATTAAAACTTTTTCTATTAAAATCACAGAATTGAATATGGCTTCAAATTGATGAGCCGAATTATATGTTGATCAATTAGTTATAATTTCACCCCAATTCAATCTAATTCCTTGTTTAAAACCTCCAGATCAGATAATTATTTCTTAGATTTGTTCTATAATTTTTAAAATCTATAAAATATAAAAGTTTACATATTGATTTTATTATATTAATATTTTGTTTTAAAATTTAGGTTTCGCAGCCCGCGAACTTTGCAGTAGGATTGACCATGCCGAACCCAAAGTGATTATTGCCGCAAGTTGCGGTATTGAACCTAATAAAATTATCAAGTAAGAAAAACATTTTAATTAATATACACCTTACATATATTAACAAAATCAAATGTGATGTATTTTTTCATCAGCCAGTCTAAATTAACGAAATCCAATTCTTTTTACTAATAATAAAAAATTTGAAAAATCTTTTATTTCTTTTTTTTTTTTTTTTTTTATTATTATTTGTTTGTTTTTTGAGCATCCATCGCGTGACGTAAGTGAATTTGAAATTGAACTTCCGAAATTATCAAATATCATCAACAGTATCAGTTGATGCAAGAATTTATACAAAGGCAAAGTTTTATAAGAGAAAAAGGATTTGATTTCATCATTTACGAAACATTTAGAAAGAAACTAATTGGAGTATAAAATGTCTTGGGGTAAAAAGTCCAAACTCTCAGGAATTCGAAACTTTCAAGGGTCGATGAAATGTTCATTTCCTGTTAATTTATTGTTTAATCTCGTAACATAGGTGCACTATTTTATATTCTCATCTGTTGGACAGAGAATAATGAATGTGGCGCATTTGCTTAATTAGTTGAAATAAATTAAAAATATGTCCATCTTATATTTCTTAATTTCAAGTATGTCAAGTCAATTTGTCATCCCACTTTCAGGAATATTATTATTCATAATTTAATAATTATATTGTATAATATTATATAATAATTTAAATGCACTTATTAATTACTACTCAGTATGCCTGGGCGGTTCTAATTGAATTCAGCCCCCAGATTTTTTTTTTTTGCTCATAATGTTTAACAAGATCTGGAACTTGAAAAAAAGTTGATTGATTTTTTTTACTCTCGATTTCAATATCCACGATATCTCTAGAATGAAAAGTTGTAGAAAGTTATTAGTTCTAGTGCCAAAATATTTTATTTCCAAAGCGGAAAACTGTTTAGATTTTGATCTCTCTAGTTTTAGAACTTCCGATTCAAAAATACAGAAAATATTTTTTTCTGAATTTAATTAAAATAAAAAAAAAATTTCTAATAGTTTATCATTATATTTAAGTTTATTTCTAGGGGCGCTCTAAATGTTAAGCGTCCCGAGTCTTAAAAAGTTTTAATTTTTTCCTAACAGAAAGTAAATCTATCTAGCTAAACCTTATGGATTTTTTAATAAAGGCGGTTCTTGAGATGAATTGGGCAAGGTGAAATAGCCTTAGTTAAAAATATTTTTTGTTGATAGTAAAATGTAAATAAATCAATAAAACTAAACCCTGATCCTAGTGGAAACTTTAATTTCACCTTATCAAATCCATATCGAAATCCCCCTATGCTTTATAATATTTTAAACCCATTCTACTCCTATTAAAAAAATTATAATCTTGTTACATCTGAATTCTATTTTTACAGATACAAAGAGATAGTAAACGAAGCAATTCGAAATTCCAAATATAAACCTTCAAAATGCATTATCTTCCAGAGAAAAGAAGTGGAAATTGCAGAATTGGATCCTAAATTAGACTGGGCTTGGGATGATGCAATTGCATCTTCTCAACCTCATGGCTGTGTATCCCTAGATTCTAATGATCCTTTATATATTCTCTATACTTCTGGAACTACTGGTACATAATC
The DNA here is from genome assembly GCA_024734495.1 of Forficula auricularia. Taxonomy (NCBI): domain Eukaryota; kingdom Metazoa; phylum Arthropoda; class Insecta; order Dermaptera; family Forficulidae; genus Forficula; species Forficula auricularia. The sequence continues at coordinate 3,714,905 of JALMQS010000030.1, read as the reverse complement.
TTTCAATATCAAAAGATACTGTAAATATAATACTCTTTTTTCATCAATTATAATATAATTTTTATTAACTTTAGCTAAACCGAAAGGAATTTTACGAACGATAGGTGGCCATATGGTAGCGTTATCTTGGTCAATGTCTGCTGTTTATGACGTTTCCCACGAGGATGTTTGGTGGACAGCATCTGATATGGGTTGGGTACTAGGACATTCTTATATTTGCTATGGACCACTTTTACATGGATGCACCTCCGTCATGCACGAAGGCAAGCCAGATCGAACTCCAGACGCCGGACAATATTACAGGTACCTAAATATTTATTTATATTATCACGCTTTATAAGCAAAACAACTTATAAAAAAGGATTATAAGAAAAATGAATTAAAAAATCGAATAAATAAAAATAAATTTGCCTATCTTTCAGAGTAATTTCAAAACACGGTGTAAATGCTATGTTTACTGCACCAACAGCCTTAAGAATAATACGAAGAGAAGATCCTGAGGCTAAAATTGGACATCAGTATTCGACAAAATCGTAAGTTTCCTTTTCAAAATTTTTATAGTGTGAACATTCATATTATAAATATATTTTTTATTTTATACCATAGTTTACAGTAAAAAAAAAAATAATAATAATAATATTAGTAATAATAAAATTTAAAAATTAAGTATTTTATCACTAAAATATATATTATTTGATTTATATATAGATTGAAAATCATTTATGTTGCTGGTGAACATTGTGATCAAGAAACGAGACTCTGGGCCGAGAAAATGTTTAATGTAAGTCACAGAAATACTTCAATATAAAAATCCAATGAAATTTTTCCAAAAAGAAATCCAATATGGTACTTATCCTTGAAGATTCTAAAGAATTAAAACTATTTTTGTGTGTAATCAAAATACTATTTGGAACAGTTTTTATCAGAGACCTTAATCTGATTAATAATGAAATAGTGATAATGCTAGTCGAGGATTAATTATGTAAAGATAGATTTTGTATTAAAAAAGTGTTCTAGAACTCTAAAGTATATAAGGTAATGCAGAGGTCAATCAGAGAATCAATTAACAACAAAAATAAGAAAATTATATTCAATTGATGATGTCAGAAATGTTTTCTTATTACATCCCGAGGGGTGAATCGCGACCTAATATCGTGTACTTCCACTTCCACTTTCATTTCCAAGTAGAAGACAACTAGGTAACAATAGATTATCTAATGAATTCCAAATATAATACGAAATACGGTGTACACCTAATTCCAATCGCGGTTAACCCTCGTTACATCCTATTTCGTTAAAATTATTAAATTTCTTTATGTTTTTTATAAGAAAACTATATTTTTATAATTATTTATATTTTTCTTTTCTTTGGATGATAATAAACAGGTGCCAGTTCTAAATCACTGGTGGCAGTCTGAATCAGGCCATCCTATAACAGCCAATTGTATCGGTCTCGGACACAGTCACAGTCCTCCAAAGTATAGCGCAGGGATGCCAATTCCTGGCTACGATTGTAAGTATAATTTAAGGTAGTTCTTTCCCAAATTCAAAAATTTAAGAACTCTATGAAACTTGGAATATAAGTCATTAAAAGCATAATACACATACTGTTAAAATTTGAAGACGATTTACCATACCAAACATGAAATAATTCCAATTAAAAATGACATTTTTTACATAGGGTAGATAGGGAAAGGGTGGGGATATGATCATTATTTTATTTTTTTCATTGAAGAACTTTCACCATCTTGATGAAAAACTAATATTTGTTAGAATAATATATTCGGAGTAACTTAAAAAAAAATTGAAATTATTTACCTCTTAGTTTTGATAAAAAAACAAAAAAAACATATTTGGGCGATTATTTTTAGTGGAGGGGATATAAGCACAATGGCTTGGAAACGATCCGGCAAGTATGTGTGTATCCATATAGAGATTTCGTAGTGTGAGTAGACAGTCACGTTAAAAAACACTAAACACCTAAAATTTTAGTTCCGTTCATATTTATAGAGTGGTTACGAGGCTAAAACTTTTTGTGTGGATTGTCGCGAAAGAGCCTCCTTAAGAAAATTAGTCAGATTAAAATGCAGAGATTCAGTGTCTTACAATATAATTTTGGCTAATTTGTATTAAGGATTGTCTAAATCTATGACAATTGGAAAAATTATTTACTGACAATATATGTTCTGTTGATCTGTCTTATGTACAAGAAGAATCGCATCTTGGTTGAATATTTGGCTATTGCGCTAGGCCCCGATCTTCGATGTTTGACGATGTTTAAGCGGGAGTCCGGGGTTACGATCATGGCTAGCATGAGAAAGTCCTTCTACCAGCTATGTACTCGACAGCGTGGCACTAACACTACTAGGGCCACTTTACGAAATGTGCTGTGTAAATGTGGCTCTAATCCCGAGTGACAATAAATTAAATGAAAAACCTGTCAATATGCCTGCAATTCACTACTCTTTAATTTTTTTGGTCACTGCTCATTTAATTTTTTCATTCTCATTGTGCTTTTATGTTTTGTGACCCCAAAATTTAATTACACGACCCAAAATGGGGTCGGAATTCATAGTTTAAGAAGCCCTGTGATAGACTATTAGTAAAATAATATCAATATTTAAAATATACATTTGGTTCCTCTTTCATTATTAATATAAAAATTATTAAAATAAAATCGGATAAATTCTTAAATTCAATTATTTTCTACTATTAAACTAATTCTTAGTGTTCTTTTATAGTACGAATTCTCCGCCCAGACGGCAGTGAGGCTGATATTCGAGAAGAAGGGAGAATTGCGATAAAACTTCCTCTTCCACCAGGCAACGTGTCCTCTTTGTATCTGACTCCTGAAAGATTTAAATCAACTTATTTTAGCGCTTTTCCAGTATGTAGAATATATAAAAATATTTAAAAATAAATTTTAAAATCAAATATTGAAATGAAGTTTTCAACTTAAATAATATTTTCCTCATTATTAATGTCTATTTATTATTTAATAATATTTCAATCCATTTTTATAGTTTTTAAGTTTCCGTTCAAAATTGAAACCGAATACCTACATTAGTATCGATACAATTTATGCCTGTCTGCGTGGATTGTAGCTCCGGGAATTTAATATAAAATAAAATTTGCAAAGTTATGTATGCATATTCATGAAATCAAAAATCGTATTAATATTTTAATGGTAATTAGCTTAATTTTTTGTGAAGTCAAAAAAAGAATAGTTTTTATCATGATGTTTGAGGTATTCCTACAAATATCTCTTTAATTTAGAACTAAGCTAAATTTTACTCGACACGTCAAACAAGCAGGCGATGTACGTATATATGTATAGGCGTACATGAACAATTTATATTTAAGTTTATTATTAATTACTATATAAGGACGACTGAAATTAAGAATGCATTCTTTTGTTATTTAAAAAATGAGCGGGTGAGCGATTCTTTCATTGGAATCTTATCAAGAAAATTTACCAAAAAGGGCGCGGATAGGAGGATCTCTTTTCATTTAGAGCTAAAGCATTGCAAGGATGCCAAATACATGTTCAAACTTTTTTCACACTATTAGACATCAATTTCCTAATTTCTTTCATTCTAGGAACACCCTTTTGACACTAGGTAACAAAATATTAACTCGAGATGAAGATCAGATTTAGATATTTATCATTTAAAATTTTACTTCACCTAGACAGCGTACCGAGTCTTGAAAAAGTTCCACTTTTCTTCAATTTAAAACTAGTTTTTGCTTTAAATTTTAAAATGACGGTTTCCGTTTTACTTTTCAATGGAACACAAAAGATTATACAAAATACTTATATTTTTGAACTTAAAAGCGATAAATTACTTAAAACTAAAGCAGTATTACTTAATCTTAAACAAAATGCATAGGCATAAGTTGATTGCTGGACGAATGTTCTTATATATTTAAAAAAATGCTATATACCTACTCACTATAATATGGCAATTACACTTTTTTTCAAATACCCTTCCTTAATTAAAATTATTTATTATCGACCTCATTAAAGTATAATTATTAATTTTTATCCATTCAGATATACACACATTTTAAATTCGAATCGATTTTCATTGTCTACAAAAGTTCCTATTTTTAATTAACTATTTAAAGATTCTCAATAAGTTTTCAGTAAATATTCATGTAATTTTAGTAAAAAGTTAAATTCAAACAAACCAATTCATGTCTATTCTAGAAATATTTTATTGTAAATTAAACATCTCATTTAAAAAAATGAAAAAATTATTTAAATAAAAGGAACCGTTTGATAAGGAGAGAAAAATAAATTATAAAAAAAATACAGTAGAGAGAATATGAAAATTGAAGCAAATAGAAATTTTAATTTATATTAAAAACATTAAGGACGATATTCCTTCTCGATCAGTTAAAGAGTATCTACGTATATTAGAAAAAAAGAACCCTCAAAATCAATGTTTAACCTTACATATTTAATATAATTTATTCCATAAATATTTATAATCATTAATATACAAAAAAAAAATACAAAAAAATTTGCTTAACCAGACGGAAAATTCATCTCATAGATTCAAGAATTAGAAAATAAAGCAGACAAATGTGAGTCGGATTCTCATAGCGGGGGTTTAATAATTAATATCTTTCAAAATAACTACTTGAGATTTCAAATTAGTCTTGATTTGTCGTTGATAAAGAGAGAATGAGGGAATTAGTTGAATTATTAAATATTTTTAAATTTAGCCACTTTTTAACGCCGATAGGTAGGTACAATCACCTAAAAATGGTCATTTTGGGTCCTTTTACTCTGCCATTTTAAAGTGTATTAAATTTAAATAATTTTGGAAAAATTATATTTCATGAGATCTTTTCCTCACGCATCATAATATTTTTTATTTTAATTAAAAAATCGACCCTTTCTAAAATATTCATCCGATCAAAATTTTAATACGAATTTTGTAGTTGGAGAAAATACATACGTATAAATTGTACATTTTAAGTGTATTTTAAGTAATTAATTAATTAATTTTAAGTAATTTTTTTATATTTTAAGTTATATCATATGTACTTAATATAAGTACATGCAGATATACAGGTGTACCAAAAAGTCAAGAATCAAACGTGATCACAAGATAGGTGAGTTCAGGATTGCCCAAAATAAAAAAAAAATTAAATAAAACTCTCTTAGTTTTCGAGTTATGAGCATTTTTTGAAAACCGTGAAAATCGCTACCCTGCTCTAAATATTTGAATGCTGTGGCTACGAATTTTCATATTTTATAATTCTAATTTTTGTTACGGAATCCTGAATAATACTGCTATCGATCACAAAACAGAAAATAACTAAGAGTATTATACTTTTTAGAGAAAAAAATATTTCTGTCAGATTCATGTGTCAAAAAATTTTAATCAGCTAACTTTGACTCTTGATATCTTAAAAAATAACTGTGTGAAAAAATAATGGCAAATTATCTAAAAAATTGACGCATTTAATCAAGATTTCAAAATGGTATAAAACATTCCACTTTTTTAAAAAACAAAAAATAATATTTGCATTTTTATGCGAAAGAAACTAATTTCAAAACACAATTCGTAATTGGCTAAAGGGTAGAATTTAACATGAAAACTAATTTAATTTAGTTAGTTTTATACCATTTTGAAATCTTGAATAAATGCGTCAATTTTTTAGATAAAATGCCATTATTGTTTGACACAGTTTTTTTAAGATATGAAGAGTCAAAGTTAGCTCATTAAAATTTTTTGACACATGAATCTAACAAAAATATTTTTTTCTCAAAAAGTATAATACTCTTAGTTATTTTCTGTTTTGTGATTGATTGATAGCAGTATTATTCAGGTTCCGTAACAAAATTAAATTATAAAATATGAAAATTCGTAGCTCACAGCATTCAAATATTTAGAGCAGGGTAGAGATTTTCACGGTTTTCAAAAAATGTCCATAACTCGAAAACTAAGAGAGTTTTATTTAAATTTTTTTTATTTTGGACAATCCTGAACTCACCTATCTCGTGTTCACGTTTGATCCTTGACTTTTGGGACACCCTGTATATTATTGTATCGACACTAATAGGGTCCCATTTTACTTTTGAATGGTACCTTAATAAAATATCATTCATAATATTAATTATTTATTAATATTTTCTTGGATAATTTTAGGGATATTACGACACCATGGATGAAGGTTTTATAGACGAATTTGGTTACGTGTATATATTAGCCCGAAGTGATGATGTGATCAACGTGGCTGGTCATCGACTCTCTACTTCAGCCCTGGAGGAAGTTATTCTTTCTCATCCAGATATTTCCGAAGGCTGCGTATTTGGAGCGCCGGAGTCAAGCAAAGGAGATATTCCCTTCTGCATATTTGTTTTAAATAAGAGTAAGTAAATGTATTTATTGGCCAAAACCACGATCTCTTCGCGATTATAGGATGTGAAATTACGTGAATTATTCTTTCTGACATTTCGGCAAAAAACTATCTGAAAAAAAAATATTTTCTCCCTTAATGGCATACTAGTTTTACTTCCCTCTTGTTTCCCTCCTAACGGCTGCTGATTTAGTGTCAATTAAAATACACACTTTAAAATTCAAAGGAAATTATTAAATACTTATCATGAGCTTGGAATTTCTTTAGAGTTGGACCATCCAAAATGTAATATGAATATTGACAAATATTTTCTAGTTTATTCACGACGTTTCGGTTTTTAATTCTAAAGTTGTTTTATAATAGGGATAATTCGAATCAAATTGGCAACTAAGATTTGTTAATTTTTTTTTATTGCCAATTCACTTGTTGCCCCGAAGCACACCATTCATAACTGCTAACATCCATTCATGATCAAATTAGCGAACTGCCGAAATTCTTCATTCGTCAATACGTTTATCCTGTAACTTCTAGGGATTGTAATAACTCTCGCAGCCTCCATTTTTCTCATCTCGGCCAGTCTTGAATCCTTTAAGACCCAGATACTCCATTCTTTCACTTTAGCACTCTCTCTGGAAGAGCCTGTCAGAAAAAAAGGTCCGTTATTTTACCGAAGGATTTATTTCTAATCAGGATTTTATATTAACTTAGAAATTAACTATGTTGATGTATATTCTTGGCGCGGTCCTTCTTCAATTCAATTGTAAAAAAAAAAAAAATCGTGACACATCACAACCAACTAGCAACGCCGTAACTAGGCAGGTGCAACAGGCGCACCTCACACAGGGCCCAGAGATCTAGGGGGCCCTAAAACGAAAGTGTTAATTGAATTTTTATTTATTTATTTATTTATTTATTAAAAAACATTGTATCTGTAGGGCCATCTAGCCCCTTTAATGTACAATTTTCGGCCAATTCAATTACATAAATATTAATATAATACAAAACAAAAACGGAAAAACAAATATAAAAGCAAGAAAAATTCAAAAAGTAAAACATATGGTACATAATAATTAAATGAAACATAAATATTAAAAATACAATATATATATATAGAAGGAGAGTAAAAAAATAATAATGGCAACATATAGGATACAAAAACAGAAAATAGAAATAAAATATTAAGCTAGGTGCTTGCGAAGTTCTTCCTCGAATGCTTCAGGACGCCCAATCTTCCTTACGTTGAGTGGCAGTGAGTTCCAGACCTTGGTCGCCGTAACCTCAAATGAGTCCGCCATCATTCTGCTTCTATGTGGTGGACAGACCAGCGCGCGCGCACGTATTGACGGACCACAGGCCAGCGTCCGACTGAGATAGTCAGGCGCACGGCCCAAGAGAACCCCATGCACAAACTTAGCATATCTGTACTTTCGGAAGGCACCGAAGTTCATCCCCAATTTTCTTTACAAATTTGTTTTACAAAAGTTTTATTCGAGATTTTAAAACACAAATTAAAATTTGAAGCATCGATATTAGTAGACGATTTAAAAACTGCAACACCACTTGAAATTTTACAAGGTCTGCATGACTTTGGATTAATTGAATCTTATCCAAACATTAATATTGCTATACGATTATTCCTCGCACTCCCAGTATCAATTGCTTCGTGTGAGAAGTTTTAGCAAGTTAAAATTAATTAAAAACTATTTAAGGTCTACTATTGGACAAGATAGATTATCCAATCTTGCCATAATATCTATAGAGTATAACATCGCAATGGATATTAATTATGACGATATAATAATAATGACTTTGCTCAAATGAAAGCTAGAAGAGTACAATTAAATGAAAATTAAATATTCTTATAATATAAATAATGTGATATATTTTTGTGTACAATAAATTTTTTTTATGATTTCTATTTGAACTATAATTACTTTTTCCCAAAAAATATAGGGGCCCTAAAAGATTTTTGCACATGGCCCTAAAAAAGCTAGCTAGTTACGGCGCTGCCAACTAGAGATAATAATTAGAAGTAAAAAAAAAGCATTTATTATGGTTGTGCCTCAGTAATTATCTTTAATTTCTTAGATACCACCAAAACCGAAAATGAAATCCGAGACGACTTAACCCAAATGGTTCGGAAGATGATTGGACCAATTGCCGCTTTTCATGAAGCCGCTGCTGTACCTGCAATTCCTCGCACGAGAAGTGGAAAAACGCCTAGGAAATCTTTCTCTGATATTGCGAAAGGAAAGAAAATACAGGTGATTAAATTTTTTATTAAACTGTACCTTCAGATTCAATATTTAATCTCCTAGCCCAAATTCACGCTCATAGGAGTCACATGTTAGGTTTTAGAAACTTTCAAGATTCTTAGGATTTCTACTAATTATAAATCGAGGCCATTCATAAAAAATGAATAAAAGATTTCCATCTCTACAATTAGAATTAATGATTTTATTTGTTGAATAAGGGAAATAAATGTAATGAAGATGTAAATAAATTAAAAGCGACCAATATATCGTCTACTTTTATTATTTCTCATAATAAAATGTTTAATTATAAAGAGAATAACAAATAATAAGCCGACAAAGTCAAAAAGTTAAGATTCTCATTCACGAATTAATAATTCGTTACATCACTAGTATGAACATTTGAAGCTTATGGCGACAAAAGTTTATTAACTACGTATTGCTATTTATTTTGATTTTTCAAGGTCATTAAAATATACCTGTCTGCCAATGATTATATTATAATTATAATTTATTTTTAATTATATATTTTCAATAGATTTCTTAGATTAATAATGCACATTTTTTTTCTAGATTTCCCCTACGATTGAAGATCCATTAGCATACAAAGGAATAATCGAAGCATTGAATCGATTCGGATACGCCAAAAACATTGGGAATATATTTTAATATTAATTTAAAAAATTAATTTTAAGAATTACATATTCTTTTCATTAGACATGTGGAAGAATCATTAATATATTTATTATATCTATAGTGTTCATATTGTAGTAAGGTCTAAATACATCTTTCGTTTAAGTAAGTTAATCTATTTATATTCTGTAAAATTGTATTTTTTATCTGTTTTGCAAAAAACAAAAACATTATCGTGATTATGTAAAAAAGGTCGTTATTTTACCGAAGGATTTATTTCTAATCAAGATTTTATATTAACTTCGAAATTAACTATATTGATGTAAAATAATTAATATCATACATTCTTTACTTTTAAATTACTTATTTATTTGTAAATCATTAATTAGCAAGAATCCTGTGAATTTTCATGGGTTTAGTTAATAGATGAATGAATATTAATTAATAAAATCTACCAATGATTTAGGATTTAGAAAATAAATCATTAAAAGGAAAATATAATTATATATTTTATTGAACTACAATCATTTTTCAAATATTAAAGTTTTTCCTTTTCTTAGCTAGTCTGACAGGTAAAGTATTGTAATCGATTTCACGGGAAGCGTGACTTCAAAAGGTCCTCAGGTAAAGACTACGGAACCCATGGTCTTAACCAAAGTCGCAAACTTTGAAATTCATTCAGGTTGCATTTTAGCATTTGACGGTTTTTAAAATTATTTTAATTTAAAGTATTTATTCCATAAATCGATGTTTTATATTAAAATAAAATGAAAACGCCTTAAGAGTCTTAGGATAGGCTTTGCGAATCCAGTCCGAACTATTCGGTTGCATAAATTCCAGGGGCTTTGCGGCGATTGGGATAATTTAAATTAATTTAACAGTCGAGCAAATATTAATTTTTATTACATATCATTTTGTTGATGATACAGTTGCAAGATATAGACTCTATTACTATTCTATTACTTTTTGAACAAAAATGATTACCTTATAATTTGGCTCACATTTCTTTTGACCATTAATTAGTCCGATAATAATTAATTTTTTCTATTATATTTTAATGGTTCGACGTGAAAAATAAAATGTAGTTTGGTTATTCCTCAAGTATTAGATGAGCATTGATCCCTAATTTTGATTTTAAGTCAACATTGATTTTAAATAACCAGTGATATCTGATTAATAATAAAGGAATAAACATATTAATATTTCAAATGACTTTGAATAAAGTCTAGCAGCTATCCGTTGTAGTTTAGTTTTTTCGAAATCTGGTATATGGCAATAAACATAAAACATGAAAATTATTAGTTAAGTCGCATAAGCCCAGTGCCGTCTCAAGGATATGTGCCGCCCGGGTGCAAGGTATAATTTGCCGCCCTTCCTCATCAGAACATCAATGATATATTCTGGCAATAATAATAATATGTGCGTTGATTTAAAATTCTGATTTTAATTATTTGATAACTGTTAATCTGTTAATCTGTTTACGTCTCTTTTCGCTTACTTAATTTTTTTAAATCTATATCAATAGAATTTTACTATTATTATTTATAAATGAATTTATCTTTAAGGACCAATCATAGATTTTAGAGAAAATATTTTTACATTGCATATCAGAGAGGGTCGTCCCCTTAGGAAAATATTTTCTCTAAAATCTATGATTGGTCCTTAAAGATAAATTCATTTATAAATATTTTACATCAGGGTTGATTTTTGAAATAATTTACATCTTTTTTTCAAAAAATAGACACCTAAAAAAGATACTTAAATCTTTGTTTTCACTATATTATTTATTATGTTATTCTTCGTGTAATTATAGGGAACCTTATTTCTTTTAATTACTTTAATGCAATTTAAAATATATTTTGAAATAGTCGATGAAAAACAATTTGTCATATATGACCGCGGGCCGCATGTTGGCCAGTCTTGGCTTAGTGGCTAATTGGTTTGCTCCCACACTTCATACTAATGAAGTGAAGCTATGTATGTAAGGTACCTTTAATATTTCCTAATGTTAATTGCCTTAAAATATCACTTTCAAAGCCAAAACGTTGATCCTGTCCTCCAACGTGGAGGTTCGAAGCTTGTTTTAACCGACTTCAAAAAAGGGGAAGGTTATCAATTCGACTGATTTTTTTTTTTGTATCCATGTTATTTCTTCGCCAATTGTGAACCGATTTTGATGATTTCTTGTATTGTGTTCAGTATAGTTTCCTGATTGGTCCCGTTTTTTTTCAATGGTATTAGACCTTTTTTTGTTATGTTTGTTCAGTCTTAACTTCTTTGTTTATGAACCGATTTTAATCATTCTTTCTACTTTTGGATCAGTATAGCTACAAGATACTTAAGATGCCAAACTATTTATTTATTTTATGTATGTTCAGCGGGAACTTTTTGCCACGTGGACAGATTTCGATGATTCTTTTTTTATTGGAAAGGGGGTACCTTATGGGTGGTCCCATATTAATTTGGTCAAGTTCTGATGATATAATCAATGACTAAATAACGTAAATTTACAATTATTATGGGCAAATAATCGAAATTATAATAAATAAAATCTTTTATAAAAAAAAATCTTAAAACATTCATTTAAAACCCGTAAACGTTTCGAGAGCATTTCTATATTTATGAATTGAATTTTATTATCATTTTCTGGGAAGGGAGGTGACCAATCGACTTGATTGGGGAATAATGGAATTGAAATAATTATCGGAAAAAGAGGTTTTTTATCTAATTAGATTTTTCCTCTTATTAAAAACAAGGACTAAAGATGAATAAGGACACTCGATGGTGGAGAAGTAATCTCCGGAATCGAAGCAAAAATACAATGTATACATTAATTAATGTAAAATAATTGGTTTAATAATATCATTTTCTGATTCATTCGTCCGTGTTAATATTTCGTCGTTTAGTTGTAACTAAATTAGATAACTATTTTATACCTTTTAGTGTATTTTATTTGATATTTTTGAGTTCTTATTATTTTATTTGTTGCATTGAATTTTTTTGAAGTCGGTTTTATTTTTTTTTTATAAAATTTATTAATCAATTTTTTTGAAAATGACCTTTCTCCCCCTACTGAGAATTTTTTTCTTGTGATGCGGCCCTATAGATTGGGCCTAAATACGAAAATTTAATTGTAAAATAAAATGTGGCGAGTACAGCAACAGCTAGCTCGCTTGCTAATTATGATTATATCTGATTAATTTTTTAATAAGATTTTTCAAAGCGGAAAATTAATATGTTAGCCGGAATTAGTGCCAAGAGAATAGGATTAGATAGAAGTGAGCTCGTCATCTCTTTTGCCGCGCGATCATTTCCCCTCCATTGATTGGCGGCCAAGTGGATTGCCACCCCTCAAGAGCCAAAGAGGTAGATAGAACTCTTTCACATTTCTATTCTCCTGGTAGAATTTCGTCCGTTCCACTTAGTCTTCTGACTCGATTGTCTTTTCTTTCTTCGCTTTACTTTAAATTTCAACTCCTCCTCTCTTGCTCTCTTTATATACACGCGCTTTTCATACTCACCACTCTCGGTTGAAGATGTTTTTTAAGGTAGTTTCACCATATGGGTTTTCTTAAGATTTTTTTGAAATTTAGACAGATTATTATTTAAATACTTCTGCATCAATTATCTGAAATTTTTTATAATATTAAAGGAACCATCTCTCTAACCCAGGGGTCGGCAACCTTTTTCGAACGGCAGGCCATTTTCAAAATAAAATTTTTTATGCGGTCCGCACATTCAAATGTTATTTAAATAGTGCTTTTATATCATACCTATACGAGTATAAATATTATTAAAAATAAATATAGGAAAAATTTATTTTTTATTGACATGCTATAATATCAATAATGTCAGAGAACAAAAATTTTACAATTCTTAAAAGGGAAAAAAAAGAAAATACAATTCCAATTACATATGTATAAATATGTAAATATAAAATATATAAAATATTAAGGAAAATAGTTTATCTTTCATTTTATTCATTCATTATAATACAATGCGTTTTTGTTCTTGAATATTGTTTGATAATTCATTTAAGTCCGGTTGTGTTTGGGATACTGAGATCCTCAACTAGTTTTGTATATTTTCATCCGTCAACCTCGTTCTATATTTTCATTTTATGAAATTCATTCTTGAAAATGTTTATTCACATAAATAGGTGCTTGAAAAAATACAAATCATTGATTTTGAAAAATTTCTTAAATTGGGAAATTTGTTTTCTGGTAGATTTGAATAAAATGCAATTAAATTATTTTCATATACATTATTGTTAGATTGCAAATCAATTAACTATAGTTGTAAATTCTCTCGTGGTTTTACAATATCAAATTTTAAAGGATTTTCAAATATTAATATGTCCATTTCTTTTGCATAAAAATCTTGAAACCGATGACGAAAATTTTCATCCAAGTACTTTTAGTGACTCAATAAAAATATTCGAAGGACACTGTCGTTGTTGGTTAAAAAGATTGCAAAGTAGGAAAATAACAATAATTATTCTTTTCAAGTTGAAATTTAAACAATTTCATTTTAGATAATAAGTAAAAATATATTTTTCTAGGTGGGTTTCACAAATAAAACAAATATATATTTTGAGTTTTTATCTCGATATATATTTCGGGTTATGAGCCATTCATCATGAGAAAACTGAAATATACCTATATCGAGATAAAAACTCAAAATATATATTTGTTTTATTTGTGAAACTCACCTAGAAAAATAAATTTTTACTTATTATCTATTAAAATATTTCACCTAGAACCGACACCAAATTCTTTAAAGATTAATTTTATTTTAAGCTGGAAACTTTTGATTTCTGTAAATAGCTCCATGATTAAGTTTCTTTTGCCTTTTAGTGTTATATTTAATTTATTGAGGTAAGTTGTAATGTCCATAAGAATACGCTCTAAGTTTGTTGATTTTTCCTAAATTTATATTGGTGCTTTGGCGGGCCGCGCAAAAAGTTGCAAAGGGCGCATGCGGTCCGCGGGCCACAGGTTGACGACCCCTGCTCCAACCAAAACCGCAAAAATTAGTTTTATTTTCTTCAAAAATAATTATTAAATGTCCACATAAAAACCTCGTCTATCTCGTAAACCATTGCTCCAAGCAAAATAAAATATATATACTTTTGTAGAATATTTCAATAGCTTAAAATTGTTTCATGTAAGTTTTTCTATAGGACAATTAGTTATGAAGGTATAAGTGTTCAAATATGACGCCGCACGACCTTGCACATAGGGGAAATCCCTTTCCAGTGATAGCAAGTAGCAAAACGAAATTGATGAATAATATAGTTCCGGAGATATTAAATTCCAAATATAGAGTTTTTCAGACTCTTATACATTGCACTACGGGATATCGTAAAGTTTACATACATATTTAATTATAATTAATAAACTCTTCTTACCAATGTTATAAAAAACTAAACCAACATTAAACAATAACTAATACATTTTTGAAGAAAATTTAAATTTAAAGTTACAACACAGTTTCTGAGATACTAATGAATAAATAATGAAAAATTTACACTAAAAACAAGCTGGCAACAACGTATATGAGCCGTTTATTTTGAATGTGGCCTAAATCCATTATTTGTTATTTTGAGATATTTGTATTTATATTTTTATAAATAGGGGAGAGGTGGGATAGTTGATCCCTGTTTTGGTTTTCTTTTAATAATTCGAACCATGATAATAAATTTGAACTTTTTTTCAACCAGACATGTAGCCTCGTTCCATACTATCAATCATGCACCTATGTAGACCTTCTTGTTTGTTGAACAAAAACATCAAATCAGTTTTTTCAAACTCCTGTGCAAAGATCAACTAACCCCACACCATGGGGATACTTGATCCTGGCGAGTGGGTTATTTGATCCCGGAGGTTTCTTTCCAAAAAACCTCGGTACCAGTCACGGCTTGCTTGCTGGGTTGTATCCCAGATAGATGGATATTGAATTTGAATTATTTTAGCATATTGGTAAGCTAACTCGTTGGACGGTTAACCCGTAATACATTTTGGACATGTCCGTCAGATATTGACTCAATTCGTTTTCTTGAGTTTCGGAGAAAATCTGACGATTTTTATAACCTGGTTGAACATGTTTTTGTTTACGCCACATCCATTTCAATTTCATCACGTTGATACTAAATTTTCTCGCTGCGCTCTTGTAACTTTCACCATCCTGCATTTTCCAGGGTCTCTGGGTCGTATGGTACCCTCTTTCTAGCGCCTTCCTTAGGGCCGGTTGTATGTCGCAAAGTAAATGCTTTTTACCACTAACAAAGGGTAGATGGTAAATGGAGGGGCTGGGGTGGCCAATCAGATGATAGGCACTGAAAGTTCCTGTCATCTGATTGGCCACCCCAGCCCCTCCATTTACCATCTACCCTTTGTTAGTGGTAAAAAGCATTTACTTTGCGACATACAACTGGCCCTTAGTTGTATACTTCCGCGGCATGTGAAACGCAATTAGACTTAATTCTTAAACATGAGACACAAACAAAAGAATCATAAGAGGGATACTTGATTCCAGGATCAAGCATCCCTCTACCTGAAGGGATCAACTATCCCGATGCAGCCATTTTTTCGAAAATTGAAAAAAACAGCAACAAGTCAAGCAAATTTGTTAAGGAAACAATTGCCTTTAAATAGCTAAATACACACAATATTTCAGAAATATAAGCAATAAATCATAAAGTACAAGTACTAGAATTGTTGCGAAATCCCATGCATACGTATAATCAAGTAGGGTCATGAAAAAAATCAAATTTTCAAAATTAAAAGCAACAAGTTATTGCTCATAGATGAGGTAAATAAGGTTTAGTAGCCATCATGACCGCTACCTAATTTGGCTAACAGAACAAAAATAAAGTCCTTGCAAGCGCTAATTTTTAATGGGGATCATGTATCCCACAGGATCAACTATCCCACTTCTCCCCTACATACATATATATATATATATATATATATATATAGACTGTCTTCTTAGGTAAATGAAAATCGAATTCTGAAATTGAATTTAGTTTTAATAGGTTATGATACATTGTACATTAATATATTACAAATTATATACAAATTATATACAAATTAAATACAGATCAAATATTTGAACAATACCTGAAATTGAATTTAGAATCGATTTTTCAGGTCCTTTATTATTTCTTATTAATAATTATAATTTTTGATTTATTAAGTTACACGTCAGCTGAGATTGATGTCAAGTCATTGGGACTGGTTGGCTGGCTGGCTGGCTTGAGTTTGACGCGCAGTTTTCAAACTTAAATCTCCCCCTCCGAGACATCAGCTGGCAGTAACTTTCTTTTGTGAAACAATGTTGTTTTCTTCCCTTTTTTTTAAATGCTACTTCATAGATGGAATTTGAAATTTTTCGCACAATTCGGAAAGGTCCTCTTCTGATCTTGTCTAGTTTATTTTTGTTTAATTTGCTGCCTGTTTCGACATATACCATTTCATCTTTCTTGAATTCATATTCCTTCCTTCTTTTATCTACTCTGGCTTTATTTTTTTTGAATTCTTCGATCGAGTTCTTTACTGCTTGCTCTCTGTCTTTCTCCATATTACTTTCCTGTTGGAGACTTCTTGGAATTATCTCGGATTTGTTTCCGAAAAGTAAGTATTCTGGTGCGAATCCTGTAACACTGTGAACAGTATTATTATATTCCTTGATACATTCATCTGCTATCACAGACCAATTTCTTCTTTTGTTATCCCCATTTATTTTACATCTTATTCTGTTTACGATTGTTTGATTTGCCCTCTCATTTAAACCGTTCGATTCAGGACAATCAACACAAGTGAATATTAATTTGATATTTTTGTCTTTGAGGTAGTTTTTTAGCTCTTTTGAGTTTATCCCAGCATATTGATCGCCCAATAATGTCTTTATTGAATTTTTTTTTGTTATTGGGTCAATCAATTTTATAAAATCATTTGCTGTCTGTGTTTTTGAGGTCAGAGCAAATACATATCTTGTCATATGATCCACTAGGATGTGCATGTACTTTTTAGATGATTTATTCCCAGAAAATCCTCCAATTGTGTCAATTGACATGATTTCATATGGTTCTTTTGCGGGTCCAAGCTGTGACATTTGTCCTATTAATCTGCCTCTTCTTGATTTGTTTTCAATGCATGTCGAGCATGTTCTGCAAAATTTTCTTATTAATTTGTCCATATTCTTGAAATAATAATGAGGTCTTATTTTATTTAGCAAATGCTTAACACCAATATGTCCATAGAAGTCATGAACCTTTTTTATTAATTCATCGCCAAATCTTCTTGATACAAATATTCTTTCATTATTTCTCAAACCTTTGAATGCGATATCACCTTTTTTTACTACATTCTTAGAATTATTTAACTCTTCTTTGTTTAACTCCTGATCATTCATGATTTCTTCCAAAGATACTATATTTACTACTTTTAAGATGTCTTCTTCGTTTTCAAAGCTCTCTAATACTGGGTTTCTTGATAGAGAGTCAGCCTCTAAGTTTGTTTTTCCTGGAGAGTATATAATTTTAAAATTATATTGAGACAGATAGAATATCAGTTCTCCGAGAGGTTCATCAGTTCTTGCTTTTACTCGCAAAGTCTCCAAAGGCTTATGGTCAGTTATTACAGTAAATTGTCGACCTATTAACCAATGTTGCCAGTATTTTATGGCCTCTTTAATAGCTAGGCATTCTAGGTATATAGCCTTGTGCTTTTTTTGGGTGGGGTTCAATTTTTTTGAGAAGTAGGCTACTGGGTGGAGAACACCATTTGCCTGTGGTTGTTTAAGCACACCTCCAAGACCTTCAACACTGGCGTCGGTGTATATAAAAACCTCTTTGTCTTGGTCGTAAATTGAAAGTATTGGGCTTGAACACAAATATTCTTTTATTGAGTTAAATGCTTGCTCGCAACTCTCGCTCCACTCAAACTTGACATTTTTCCTTAATAAATTGTGTAAAGGCTCTAATGTTTTTATTGCATTTTCAATGTATTTATAATAAAAATTACACTTCCCTAAAAATTGTCTTATATTTTTCTTGTTTTTAGGCCTTTCAAAACATTTTATTGCTATAAGGTTGTCCTTATATGGTCTCACTTGACCTTTCTCAATGATATGGCCCAAATATTTTATTGAATTTTTGGCGAAATTACATTTTAAAAGTTTTAATTTGAAACCTTCTTTTTGGATCACATCTATTAATAAGTCGATATGCTTTAAATGTTCTTCAAAGGTGTTAGAGAATATCAATATGTCGTCAATATAATTTATGCAAAAATCACTTAGTTTGTTTCTTCTTATTATGTTTGCTAACACTCTCTGGAATATACTACTCGACACTTTGAGACCGAATGGCAAAGTAGTCCACTGCCAATGACCATTTTGGGTAACAAATCCCAATTTGTCTCTATCTTTACTTCTCACTGGGATTGACCAAAATGCAGAATTTATGTCTAAAGCTGAGAACCAAGTGCAACTACCCGCTTTCACCATTATGTCTTCAATCCTTGGGAAAGGATGACTTTCCGGAATAAGGATCCGGTTAAGTTCTCGGAAATCGACACACAAACGTGATCTTCTGCCTTCATCCTTCTTGAATGCCAATGTAACTGGGGCTGCAAAAGGTGAACTAGATTCTTCTATTAATCCAGCTTCAAGAAGTTTTGATATTTGGTAGTCAATTTCTTTTTGATCTGGTAAAGAGCATCGATATGGTTTCTTTGACACATATTTATATTCCATTAATTTTATTTGAGCTTCCACATTTTGGACTCTTCCAACGTCATATTTATCCTTAGCAAAACCTTTTTCTTTTTTTAATAATAAGTTTTTTATATCATTTCTTTTTTTATCGTCTAAATGACTTAAGTAATGTTCATATTCATTAATGTTTATATATTCATTTAAATTTATCTGTTTTATTTTATTATTTTCTATTAATTCAATATTATCTATTTTTAATTCTTTTTCAATTATTTTTGTATTATCATTTGTTTTTTGGAATGTGTCTATCTCTTCTAATTTATTATTCATTTCTTTTAATTTAAAATTATCTTTTTTTATTTCTTTTACATTTTTACTGTTAATCTTTTGAAATATTTTTAATTCTTCATTCTGAATCAGTTTAAATTTTTTTATTGCATCTAAGCCAAGTAACATGTCGTATGAAAAGTTATTATTTTTTACGACATATATATCTATGAAATCAGATATTTTATTTATTTTAAGTAGCAAGTGGGCCCGGCCTTCTACAAAATTCACACCATTTATTGTTTTAAATATTGTTTTATCTTTTTTTATTTTTTTTTAGTTCTTGTATTATTTCATAATTTATTAATGACACATTAGAACCTGTGTCATAAACAGCTTCAATATTCCTAGATTCATCAACTAGTACATTTAATGTTAACAATGGTGTGATTTTACCGGGGCCGTCTAGTTTTTTTGGTTCTTAAACCCCTCAATATTTTCATTTAAATTTATTTCATATTTTTCTTTATATCTTTCTCCATTACGACATATAGCAGTAGGATGGTATCTGTTTGGCCATCCTAATTTTTCACATTTGTAACATGGTGTCTTTATAACATATCTGTCATTAGGCTTTTTTTTATTTCTTTTCTATCTTTTTTTAAATATTCTAAATCATATTTTCTAAGAATATTAATCAATTGGTCTGTGTTTTTTATTTCTTCTTTATCAAGAATATCTTGTATATTTTGAGGTAAACCTATAACAATGTGATTTATTTTTGACACTTCTGAGATCGAAGGTTCAGCATCTAGTAAGAGACTTTCTTTTTTTAAACTGTAATCAATTATTGAACCATCTATATACTTAAATTTGTAAGCATATCTAACTTCAGCCCAACCTCTTTTTGCATAAATCAATAAAAAAGATTTTGTCCATTTTGACCAATCGTTATCAGATATCTTTTTCAAGTTACTTCTATACCATTCTTTTGAATTGCCCTCTAAGAAGAATCTTATAATTTGTATCTTCATAATACTATCATATATTTTATGTCGTTCACATTCTATTTCAAAAAATTTTAACCATTCTGCTGCATTTTGTTGAATGCCATAAAATTTATTTAAGTTAAATTTTTTTCGATATCTAATAATATGTTTTCTTTTCTTTTAATTTCTAAGTCCAGGTTATTGAGAGTATCAGTTTTATCCTCATCGATTCTGGATCTTATTGAAGAATCTAGACTTCCTTCAGTTGATTCTTCCAAAAAAAAATCTTTAAATATAAAATTATTGTCTTCATCTATATATAGTTTCTTAATCTCATCTGATAAAGTTATATTAACATTTCTGAAATGTCCCTCTTTGGACATGCTTTTAAACGCTGACTTGATTAAAGTAATTTGGCTTAGTTCTTTGTGTGATTTCTCACCTTGATGTTCTTCAGGAAATGCATAGACTAGATTATCCGATATTAATTTTATGCTTTTGATCGAATTCACCAAGGAACCTTCAATCTCTTCTTTTTTTAGATGTATCCTTACTTTAGTCGGCATCTTTTGGTGGTAGGAGAAAAATCGATTTGTAAGTTTCTTCTTAGGTAAATGAAAATCGAATTCTGAAATTGAATTTAGATTTAATAGGTTATGATACATTGTACATTAATATATTACAAATTATATACAAATTATATACAAATTAAATACAGATCAAATATTTGAACAATACCTGAAATTGAATTTAGAATCGATTTTTCAGGTCCTTTATTATTTCTTATTAATAATTATAATTTTTGATTTATTAAGTTACACGTCAGCTGAGATTGATGTCAAGTCATTGGGACTGGTTGGCTGGCTGGCTGGCTTGAGTTTGACGCGCAGTTTTCAAACTTAAATATATATATATATATATTGATGTATTTATTTTGACGAATTCATGATGATATTGTACTCCTTTTGCTATGCTATTATAAATTTGAAAAGAAGACATCTATGTCTAACTAAATCTGTCATTAACTCATTTTTTTCAAAATTGGAGTTAGGCCACTTTCAAAATAAACGGCTCATATATTTAACCTAAAAAGTTTAGTACTTTGTTGACGTTTTTCGCTTCAGCCATTGTCACAACAGCTTTTAATCGTTTATTAAGAACTTTTTGTTTAATAAATCAACCTTTATAATGTATTTTATCTGTCATTTTATTGATAAAAATATTCAAGCTCGGACAATGTTGCCAGATTTGTCAGACCAGCACGGGATTGGCTAGTAGTGGTACATAAACAACAAAAAGTTTTGGGCTTATGAATTATGAATCCTTGTTTTTTGCTAGTATTGTCACAAAACAACTACCTTAAGACAGAAAATTTATACATTTTATTTTTTTGATCATGGGTGCTTTTTGACGTTTTTCGCTTCAGCCATTGTCACAACAGCTTTTAATCGCTTATTAACAACTTTTTGTTTAATAAATCGACCTTTATAATGTATTTTATCTGTCATTTCTATGATAGAAATATTCAAGTTCTGATGTTTCCAGATTTGTCAAACGAGCAAGGGATTGGCTAGTAGTGGTACATAAACAGCAAAAAGTTTTGGGCTTATTAATTATTAATGACTTATTGTCTGTTCTATATACTCTAGCATTAATTTTTTGCTAGTATTGTCGCGAAACAACTACCTAAGACAGAAAATTTATAGATTTTATTTTTTTGATCAGGGGCGCCTACAGGCACAATAGGAGACTTTGCTCACCATCTAGATTTAATATCATTTATTTATTTTCAATTAATTCTGATAGGCACGTTATGTTTCAATTTGGTTACACACTGGCTACAATTTTTCAGAGAAAAATTTATGAAAATTATATTTTTTAAAATAAAATTGAAAGAAAAAAGTTAATCTTTTTCAAGACTTGATACTCTTAGATTTTAGAGCAGCCCTAATAAAAAATACAGTGGAAATCGTTTAATGCAAACATGAAAAATCGGTTAACACGAAATAATAATGCGGTCCAGACAAAATACTAGGTATTTTCATACATTTTTTTCCTTTAACACGAAACAAAAATCGCTTAAACACGAAAAGATTTCGCTTCTCGGAATGAACAAAATATATCTGACCAAAAACATTAATGTAAAAAAGGTTCCAAGTTCGGTACAAACGGCTTCGCCGATAAAAGAGTTGAGATCTCAACGGGTACCAAGTTCCATAGCAGTTGCTTAAATCATAGCTATAGGAATGTACAACGTTCTCAATTGATTTAAAAAATTGTTACGTTCTTTGATTTTAAATTTATAACTTGGAAAGTTATAATAGTCAATAACTTGGAAATTTATAATAGTCAATAACTTGGAAAGTTATAATAGTCAATAACTTACGTTTAAAGTGATGATATTTATTTAATACAAAGTTAAAATTTAGCTTTGCAAGTTTTTCTATTTTATACTGCAAACAATTTAGGTAGTTGGATATAAAACTTGTCAAGTTATAAATTTAATATCAAAGAACCTAACAAATTTTCTTTTAAATCAATTGAAGAACGTTGTACATTCCTATAGCTATGATTTAAGCAACTGCTACGGAACTTGGTACCCACTTAGATCTCAACACTTTTGTCGGCGAAGCCGTTTGTGCCGAATTTGGCCCCTTTTTCACATTTATGTTTTTGGTCAGATATCATTAATTTTTTAAAAGTTTTATCCTTTAATTTATCTAAATAATTACATTTAAAGATTTATATTAATAATGATTAAATATCTATTAAAAACCCATATATAAATTTCACCCCTTCATTTCTGACCCCGAAGAAGGGAAAATATCGCTTTAAAGATGTCAGGTCAAACTTGCCTTAGAGGCCATTTTAGCCGCCAACGGTGATTGTTTCCAATGAAAATCCGATAGATGGCAGAAAGGTAGATCAGTAGGAAATTTTGAATTGTAATCTTATATTAATTAATTTATTATATTCAGTATAAACATTTTTTAATTTCAAATTATTTATTTCCAATATGCATATATATTACAAAAAAATTTGCATTTCAGGAAGATCAAAAATATAATTTTTACCTTGTAATTTATTTGACTTGAGTAAAACGTCCCATGCCCCCGTTATAGGAGAGGGGACATTATTTTTATTTTATTGTTTATAATTTAGGATTTTGGAGGGGCGCATCCAAGATTTTAGAAAGGGGCGTAGGTGATCTTAGTTAAGTAAATGGAATTTATGAAAGAAATTTTATCAGAAGCCGAGTTTAAGGTCTCACTAAAAATGTGAATCCCCTAAATGTAGGCCATATTCTGTTTTTCATCACCATTCATCCTAAAATTTCGCTTTTGCTTTTCAACATTTTAGACAAGTCTTAGAAATGTATTATATTTACGATCATTTGAAGCGGAAACCGAAACTGCTTTGCAGGGAGGGGGAACCGCTCTAAAAACATTTTTTTAATTTTGGCATTGGGGGGGGGGGGGGCAAGGCCGCATTAAGCCATGTAGAGGCCCCTATGAAATGCAAGTCTCGGGGCCACTCTCTTCTTATTTAGGTTAGGTCTCTAGGTAGGTAAGTAGCATTTAAACCATATTATAACACCAAATTTTAATATCTCGGTACTAATGAATGTATGTCATTTATTAAATGGCCCATAAGCAGCGCGGTGCCCACATTGCCTATTGTCTACATTGCCTATTGGATAATGCGGCCCTGTGGGGGGCACCCAAGATAGTAAGGGGCGCAGGTGACTTTTTTTTAATGATATTGATGTGAGAAGGAGATACAGCAAAAAGGTGCATCCCCTAAAGGCCTGGGTTGGCCCCTCCATCGTTAAAAGAAGAAGAGGGGATTTTATGGGCTGGGTAGGAGTTGAAGGTATCTGTGGATGCGGGTCTTAAACAGCTGAAGGGTATAAGTTGCGGGGAAGACGGTGGCTGGAAGTGATTTCCAGTGACTTTAGTTAATTTAAGAAATTAAGTAAAACTTACTTACTTAATTTCTTATTATTAAAAAAATGTTTCACCTTGAACCAAGACCTATCTCGTTAAAAGTTATTTAGTTAAGCCATTGGGAATATGAAATAAATTCTGTCAGAAGCCGAGTATCGGGTTCCCCGAAAAATATAGGCCATATTCTATTTTTTAACACATTTTATCGTAAAATTTCTTAATTTGAATGTTTTCACTTTTCAACATTTTAGAGAAAGCGTTTATAAATTTACTATATTTATCATCATTTGAAGCGGAAACCGAAACTTCGTAATATTACTAAAAAAATTAATTTTTTTTTAATTTCATCATAGATTTTAATCTGGAAAATTTTTGTAAATCATTCCTTAGTATAGATCAATGGTTCCCAATCTTTTGTGGCCCACCTCTCTCCTTTCTGAAGGTTGACTAACACCTATCGCACCCTTTTTATTTTCATGTATTGTATTTTAATTTGAAGTAAAGTGTAAATAATAAAGCAGTTTTATTATTATAAACAATTTTATTACCGTATATAAAAACAACCAAAGCAGTTTTATCCGATCACTCTTAAATAAAATATAAAAAAATTAAAATGTACATTTTTTACAGATTTTTTTAAGTACAAAGAAGTGAAATAATTAGCTAATATCATTGACGTACATTTAAAAAACAGGAATACATGTTTTCATTTTTAAATTGGAATCTGGAAAAATTAAGAAAGTTGACAGTTAAAATTTGAAAAAATAAATGAAAGTTTGAAAACTTTGTTATTTTAATTTTTGCCCTTTGAATACTCATCGGCCCCAAATCGCCAATCGCCTGATAATCCAAATCGCCCACTTGGGGGCGATCGCCCCCAGGTTGAGAACTACTGGTATAGATTGGTATAAATTGTGGATTGCAAAAGAGGCTTGAAGGAGCGAGAGGAGTATTTTTGTATGTTCCCACGTTAGCGCACCCCCGGGCCTGCGCTTCAGGAGGGTTTCGATTTCGCCATCCCCTAGGCACCCTCTGTCAGTTTGTTTGTCTGTCATATGTTGAAAACATCCTTAGTAATTCCAATATGAATTGTATTGTAAAAAAAGTCATTGACATTGATATTCAAGAAGAAGATAAACTTATAAATATAAATAAAAAAATAGCGGAAATAAAGAAAAAAATTCAATTATCAGGTAATAAATCCAAAAGTGTTTTGTTTTTCATTAAAATAGAGATTACTTATGTAAACTTTATTTTTTTAAGAGGGACAACGCAAAGCTTACTATGAAGAATGCAATGAAGAAAAAAAGAACAATGGGGAAAAAATTAAAACGCTTAAGAAATTAATTGAAGATCTTCAAATGAAAATGGGTAAACCGAGGAAGGTCGCTTTAGTGAGCAAAACTTTCAATTCCATTACATTTTAATTGTTCAATATATGTCTTACATATCTTGTACCCTTTTTATAGCTCAATGAATTTAAATTTAAATTTCAAGAAACTAAAGAATTTGCGAGTTTTCGAAATAAATCGATAGAACAAGTGGCTGAACTACTAGATGAACAGGTGATCAATCTACAAAAGAAACAAGATCTTCTATTGCATAATTCCAATATGGTCAGTATTTATTTATGCTAATTATATACAAAAAAAAACTAAACTTTAATTGAAAAAAAAATAATCTCTTATGAAATCGTTTTCTAGCTTAAAGAGAAATTGAAAAAACTTGCTAGAGAATACAATGATATTCAACAAAGAATTGAATTTAGAGAATCCGAAGAACAAGGACAAATATTTTTAGCACCTAGGGTAAAATCATTATTATTACTACTTATTATTTACTAATCTTTAAGAGCCTCGAACCGATTGTGGGAAGTGGGACAAGTTTACACTTAATCCTAAGGACCATTTTATTAAATAAGTATGTTTTATGTTGTCAAGTGTTTTAAAAGTGTTAAGATGAATTGTGCAGACCTAGCACTTTTGATTTCAGAGACCCTTCACCCAAAAATAAGCAAAGTTTTATTGTTCTGAACGCCTACAGAATTTTTAGAGGGGGGGGGGGTTAATAAATAGCAGAGAATAGTCAAAAAAGTTATTAAAAAATAGATAAATTTATATAAATATTATTTAAGCCAGTGCTTCCCAACCTGCACAGGTCCGTTAAGAGCCTCAAGTGGCCCGCAGATAAGTTAAGTACTCGGGACAAAAAATGCAACTATTTTCTTTTATTGTTTTTTTTTGTATCTTAATTCAAAAATATTAATTTTTGCGCATGGATTATAAATTTACTTATATCATTCAAATAATTATTTTTATTTATTTATTTTCTTAAGGTAGTTCTTTCAAAAATGCAAAAATTCAAGAAGTCTTCGGAACTTGGAATTAAGCCATTAAAAGCATAATAAACACACTTAAAATTTGAAGACAATTTACCACACCAAACATGAAATAATTGCAATTAAAAATGATATATTTTACATATTGGGAAAGGGTCATTATTATAATTTTTTTTCATTGAAAGATTTTCACAATCTTGATGAAAAAGTAATATTTGTTAGAATAATATATTCGGAGTAAGTTAAAAAAAATTGAAATTATTTACCTCCAAGTTTTGATAAAAAAAAAAAAAAAAAAAACATATTTGGGCGATTATTTTTAGTGGAGGGGATATAAGAACAATCGCTTGGAAAAGATCCATTCATAAAGAGGATATAGTAGTGTGAGAAGTACAGTCACGTTAAAAACATAACCTACAATTTTAGCACCGTTCATATGTATAGAGTGGTTACGAGGCTAAAACTTTTTGTGTGGATTATCGCGAGAGAACTACCTTAAGTTAGACTATTAGGGAAGGGTGTGGAGAATGATCTTCCGGACAAAGATAATCGAGGAGAATGAAGTAAAATAAAGGTTGAGAACCATCATTTCTAAATGAAAGAAACTTTTTTATTTTTAGCGTATAGCACAATTAGAGAATCAAATACATCGAATAGAATTGAATACCTTGGAAGCAGAACATATGAAAAAAAAATATCGATCAATTAGAGGAAATCTCCTGGAGGATTCAGTTGGGTTTGAAAGTACCCTAAAACGATTAGAGGAGAGTATCTCCAAGCAAGAAGAAGAAATTGAAAAACTTGAGGTGATTGGATGGATTTATTGGATAATCTCAAAAAAAATGTTTACAATTTCTAATTGTTTCAGGGTATCAACGTGGAAGCCCTGGGTCTCCGAGATGTCACTCGAGGACTAATGATCAAACAGGAACAGAGTGCAAACGAAGCAGCCAATTCTCGGGATCTTGAGCTGCAAGAGGCCAGGTCTTTCTTCTTCTTCCAATCACCAATCACTATTTTCATCACAATTGTTTGCTCCTTATTGCACTATCTAAAAATACACAAATACACTAAGCTTCAAATCCCCTTTTCACCAATTCCTAAATAAAAAAGGCCTGGAATTCTTTGCAAAAGATTCCTTTTAATGTCTCCACTTCGATTGTGTTGAATTAGTAAACTTTAGTAAGTTTCCAGACCATATAAACTATAAATAAAGATGTCAATGCATGAACGAGTTATTTTAACATTAATTGAATATAATTTATTTTATTCAAGTTTTTTTTTTTTTTTTTTTTTTGGCTTTTCGGCCATGGTAGCCATAAGCCATTATACGATACTATTTATTTTTATTTTTAAATTTGTCTCTACCTCGGGGGCTGATTTTAGCCGGATGCCTCGAGCCGGATTCGAACTCGGGTCCTCTTGGTTAGCTGGCTGACATTTTATTCAAGTTGAAACTAATAAAATATGTATAAATATTTTTTATTTTAGTTCTAGTCAGATTATCCAATTTTTCATTTGGCTTCCCGTAAATTTTAGCTATTTATAAAATTGTTTTTTATCAGCGAATGTTTGCGATATAAAGTTGAAACTTGGCACAAAGGGATAGCTTATTAAAACCAACTTTTGTGGAAATTCATTAGCTACAAGTATTTAAGAGTTCTAATGACAAAATATTTGTATTTCTAAATAAAATAATTGATTAGATTTTGGGTTTTTAGCTACAAGAACTTCCTGCTGAAAAGTATAGAAAATAGAAAAAAAATTATATTGTTTAATTGTGGCAATTACCGCTGGTGATGTTAGAATTTTGAAAAATACCAATATACTTTATAAATTATTAATCTCTTTCAAATCATTCTTTGCTACAATTCAATCATTAAATAAGCTGACGTGTTCTGATGTGGCCATCCACTTGACTTTACCATACAACCTGGCCCCTTACTTATATTTAATATTTAATAAAATTATTTATAATCAAGTAGGGGAGGGGGTTAGTTTTTGCATTTTTAGATTACTGTGGGCCCACTGATTTTGTATACAAAATTTGGTTGAGTTTGCTAAAATGGCCTAGATTTTTCATTTATAACCCCCCCCCCCACACACACCTCCACCACCCTTAATTTTGGGTCGATATGCACCAAAATCTAATCAGCTCTTAATCTCAATGGACCAAAACTACGTGTGAAATTTGGTTTCAATATTCAAACTAGTTTTTGAGCTAGCTCGTCCACAAAAATTTGGTAACGCACAGACTAACAGACATTTTGACAAAACAATTATTATCTCAAAAAATATAATTTTTTCGATGTTCACTTATAAGAGCTTTTTTGTAGACCGAAATGCCATGGTTTCGCCCAATTTTTTTAATCATAATAGTTTCAGCCGTTTTTGAGACATTTCGAAAAAAAGAAGGAAAAAACCCACTTTTTTCATGCACGAATACATGCCATACCCTGTATGGTAAAGTAAAAAGGATAATTAATTTTTTTTGTCTTACATTTTATTTTTTTATACATTATACATGAATCGAAAATTGTGTGTTCATCTTCAATAGTTTTCAGGGACTGTATTAAATATATTATAATACAATAATTTATTTAAGATGATAACTCTCATAATTACAAATAAGTTCATGAATAAGGTTTGCTTAATTACAAGTTTTTGTAAGATGAAAAAGGTGAAAAATAATATCTAATAAATAATTAATAATTTTCAAATAAACTGCTCCTGATGAACAGGTATTGTCCGAAACATGTATAAATAAAATAAAAATTTTTAATTTTCCCTCATTGGTGATTAAAGAAAATATATTATTTATCAAAATCAAAAAACTTACTTGTTTTTAATAATAGTATAATTTTAATATATGAATGAATTGCTTAGATAAAAAATGGTTTATTTCTTCTGTTTAGATACCGGATGGAGATGCGTCGAATAGAACTTGAACGGCTTGAGCGATTTATTTTTCCGAGTACTTCCCGAGCTTTGGCATCGGTGGTCCGTCCTGAATCCAGTCCAGTCGATTCAGAACGTAAAGATATAGCCAGCCCGGAAACCACAATGAACCAATTGGAAGTGATATTTGAAAAATTGAAAAAAGCGACAGGCGAGTCAGAGGTCGAGATGGTATTGCAACGATTTCTCGCACAAAAAGAATCCAAGACTAGATTGAATTTTCTAAAAAGTTCCACGGAACAGGAGAAAAAGGAGTTGGATAAAAAACGAGATGCACTTATTGCCAAATTAGAGGCATTCAAATTCTCAGAGGCCAAAGACAAAGAACAGTAAGGCTTTGAAATTAAAAACAATACACATATCGTCGCCTTAGAGAGTAAACCTGCTAACTCACAACAAGGACAAGGAAATTTTACAGGACAGAGAAAAAACAAACAAAATTTAATATTGTTGTTATGGAAAAAACTATTTTTCACATTAATTTTCTAAAACTTATGATAGAAATTTTAAGTAGCAGTTTTACTTGTACGATGCTGCATCTCTTTTTCTTTCGAACGGTATTAATATGCCATAAATGATAAAAAATGGAGTTAACAGGTTTACACTCTAAGCCGACGATATAAGAATTATATTGTTTCAATCATCAAAATAAATTAAACGGGGTAATTAATTTGATAAATCTATAAAAAAATCAGAGGGTATCTTCTACTTAATAATCAGTAGAGATTGTGGTGTTGGTGCAAGGTGAAACATCTTTAATAAAGATAAGAGTAAATAAATATTTTATTTAATATGGATTTACTATGAGTTAAGGATACTGGGTCACTTATTTCACATTAAAATTAAAAAATTAAAAGATATAAAAATTTTTTTCTTTTTCAATATATATATTTCGGGCTATCAACCCATCTTCAGGAAATACAGAAAGTAACTAATTTAACTTATTGAATAACAGGCTATATATGTGTTTATTGAACAGAGAGACAGAATTTATAAAATTATTTTAAAAAGACGCTTTCTCTTAAGCTATTGTTCAGAAAGAATATCAGGTTGACCTTTATTTGCATAGGATTGTTTGGGTGAAAGGCAGGTTTGTAAGGTCATTGACTTATGTCTCTGGGTTGGGGATGATTTTTTCATTTGGATATTAAAACACGTTGACTGCCGACTACGAGATAACTCGTAGGTAGCGATCTTTTCAAGGACGCCAACTACGAGTTATCTCGTACTGTATTAACTTGCCATTCTTGTGTTGCTACGATTAAACCCGTAATATATCAGTGCTAATATCGATAGATGGCTTCAGGGGAAGAACAAAAAATCAATGTTGGCTTGCATGAAAAGACAATTTATTTGAAAACGAACATAAAAAATGTAAGTGTAAGAATTAAGTCAAATTACAGAAGTATAATAATATTTACTGTTTGTGGAACTTTTTAAAACAACCTTCCACACACAGAGCTGGCTTTTCACTACATACTGGACAGTAATAACGCGTTTCTCGGCGTTTTTTCCCTTGGTTACATATGCGACATGGTTTCGTTGGACGCTGTTTTTTTTCGGTAGGCGGTAAACTCTCTAAATAATGGATACTTTGCAATTTACTCTTTTTCGTAACGTGTTGAATTTCTTGTCCAATCAATGCGAGCACGAATTCCTCTCTGAACTTTATCAGTTTTATGTTAGAAGATGTAACTTTTTTAAAAATTTTGTGAGCATTGTGGATGTAAATCTCTATAATGTGCAATGCAACCTTTTTGGGCCATCTAATAGTCTTTCTTAGAGATGAATAATACGAAAGCATTTGATCTGATCGGTCAATGCCAGACATTCCATTGTTGTAATCTCGAATTATATTCGGTTTCATAGAAATTTTTCCATTGCGATTGGGGACTTCTATCATTTCAACAACATGCATGTTTGAAATGCAAAGGACATCTCGCTTGTCTTTCCATTTGCAAACAGTAACAGGACCATTTCGCTGCCAAATACACTCCCCTTTTTTCAATTTACGATTTACCAAATCTCTAGGGTTCCCTTTTCTGTTATTTCGTAGGGTTCCACACACATACGTTTTTCGTGTATTTAGTAGTTTTGTAAGTGTAACAGAATTATAAAAATTATCCATGAAAACCGTGTATCCTTTATCGAGATAGCCCTCAAGTAAATGTAAAACAACATCAGTAGTGTGGCATACGTTATTATCAGCTTTCTCAGATTTTCCACTATAAATCTTTATTTTCATAACGAGACCATCGGACTCACAAAGTTCATACAGTTTGATCCCATATTTGTGTTTCTTATTTTTTATGTATTGGCGGAAAACCAATCTTCCCCGCCATAGCATCATAGACTCATCAATACAAATATTTTTATCTGGTACATAGTTTTCCCGCATAATATTGTTGAAATGATTTAGAATTGGTCTTACCTTGTATAATCTGTCGGTAGATGGTATTGAGTTATCAACCAAATGAAAATAACGAAGTAACAACTGGAATCGATTTCGACTCATATGTGAGCGCCAAAAGTGTACATTATATAGCTCGTTTGTGCTCCAGTAATGTTCAATTGATGGAAAAGAGCAAGGTCCCATTTGCAGCAGAAGTCCAATAAAAACTTTCATCTCAGCAACACTAACGTTTTGCCAATTTGATAACCTGTTGGTTTTCTTTATTGTTGTGCGTTTTTCAATTTCTTGCGCAGCATATAAATTAGTTTGTTCAACCAGTAATGCAAGAAAATCGTCCGAAAAAAATAAGTCCACTAGCGTTTGTAATGTAAAATTTGTCGTATCCAATTTCACACCAACCTTTTCTTTGAAAATAAATAATTCAGGACTCTGCTGAGTTTCTGTCCACAAATTATCATTCGCATTTGATGTTGTTGCTTGAGAATCATCGGCGTTATCTTCAGGTTCCGGATCATCTTCAGTTTTTGAGACGACTTCATATTCACTATCACTTGAATTCTCAGAAGGTTCATAATCGCTACTGTCGTTATTATTCACGCCAGAAAGCTCATCAAATTCTGAATCACTTAGATTTAAGTAGTACTCAATTTCACTTTGAGTCAATGGTCTTTTCCTAATCATATTGGGTTCTTAGTAATTCAATAATTATAAAAAGAACACACAAGAAAGACGTAAGTAATGCACTCAACAATGTCTGAGATATAACTGACGCGGACGATGATGGCGCAATGAATGATTCAGCATTTTCGAAGCGACAAGTCAGTGCAGGTGTGCCTACGAATAAACTCGTAATTGGCTTCCGAGAAGAGATTACTGTTTCCGACGCCAACTACGAGATAATTCGTACAACATTGTTTTTTTTAGGAAAATACGTTTTTACTCTTTTATTTTATAACTATGCTCTAGATTTAGACTTTTTAATAATATAATGTAATAAAATCAAAATTTCATTTTTGGCCAGAAATCTGAAAATTACTGTGGCAGTCAACGTGTTAAAAGATCAACTATTATATTTGGTTTTACATCTAGTTGATTGTTGATAACATTTTCATCATTCGACAAGGCATATTTTATTTCCGTGGATTCAAGAAGGTCCAATCTTAATCCTTTTCTTTCGAAATGAATAGGGGAGGGGTTAGAAGGTGAAGGTACATGGTCTAAAGCATATAGATGATTAGCAAATGCGGAAGTGGAATCTGGATTTATGGGCTGGTTTCTTATTAATTGTCTGTGGGAAGCTAAATGTTCTTTATGCCGTTTTTTAAAAGATCGTCCAGTTTGGCCAATATAAATTGCCTCGCAATCGTTGCAATTTAATTTGTATACACCAGATCTATTTATTTTATCAATTTTGTCGAGTTTATTATTTATTAATTGGGAGGATAAATTATTTATATTATAAAGGGCTGGAGTGATACCATGCTTCTGGAGAATATTTGCTATTGGATAGGTTATATGTTTAGAAATAAAGGGGATTCTTTTATAGATTTTTTCGGATTCGATTGTGAGTGAATGTAATTGCGAAAGCGTGTGTTTTTTATTAATTTTGAAAAATAATTTTTTAATAATTTCCTTACTATATCCATTATTATGTGCTATATCATAAATGGTATCTAGTTCATTATTAAAATGTGTAATGCTAAGAGGGGTTAAGATTAATCTATTGATCATTGAATAAAAGGATGAAAATTTAGTATTTGTCGAATGGTTAGAAGAAAAGGGGATAATCGTGTCAGTGAAAGTCGGTTTTCTAAAAATATTAAATTCTAATTTTTGGTTGGTGATGGTTATAGTTAAATCTAAAAATGAAATAGTTTTATTGCCTATTTCTAATGTGAATTTAATATTTTTGTGGATTTGATTTAGATAATTACTAAGTAACTGGATCCCTCTAGTCGTTTGTTGATGGTATTTTCGTTGTTTGGTCGTGACCCAGTATCCTTAACTCATAGTAAATCCATATTAAATAAAATATTTATTTACTCTTATCTTTATCTTCTACTTGATGAAAATAAGTTATTCTTGGTGTTTGTGAAAAACCTGATAGTTCCAAAATGATTTTTGTAGTACGAGTTTTTAAAAAATTTAATTAAATATAGTAATTAAAGAATAACAATTAAAAGTAATTTCATGGTATTGGATTATTTAATAGTAAATACCATTAAATTATTGGCAACGAACTTTTCTCTGGAGAGAGACGGTCTGGTAGAACTTTTAGTTAAAAGTAATGGAAGGAAGCCATGCGCGAAGTTAAGGGGGAGCATTGAAAACTCCTTGCTCCCCTTAAAAAAATCGAGTCAATATCTCAATAACTATTTATGATGAGATTAATTTTATGCTTAAAAATATTTTCAGAGATAGAGACGTTTAAAGATTTTAAAGACAAAAAAAAATTTCAGAAATTTTTAAAAAATCTTATAAATTCGATTGTTTTAAGGCTCTCAGACAATTATTTACGGAGATAGAAAATGAAGGAGCCCAGGGGTAGGAGAAGAAAGAAAAATTAACATATATCCAAATAAGGGGTAATTTATTGAATCCTTCCTCCTTCCCTTTCAAACCGACAGTTTCGGAGGATTCTTCCCTCTCAGGCTTTGAGCGGGGTCAATGAAGGAAACAAATAAAATGCTTCCTTCATTGACCCCTTGAAACCCTGAAGGAGGGACGAATCCTCTGAAATGTCGGTTTGAAAGGAAAGGAGGAAGGATTCCAATAAATTACACCTTATTATGTGTTAATTTTTCTTTCCTCACTACCCCAGGGCTGTCTTCCATTAATTTCCATTAAATTATTTTTTTAATATTTATTACTAATTACTATATCTAGTTATATTTTTAAAGCTTTTATTGGAAAAAAATAACTTTGGAGTTATCGGGTTTCTCTTAATCACCAAACGTATAATAAAATGTATTATGTGTAAGACAAACTATTTAGGGGAAAGGTAGTCTATGATATTAATGTGACTTACACCACTTTGGTTTTAAGAGGTTCATTTATAAATGTATATGAAAAATTACATATATGTATATTTTGTATTAGTTTGAAACTATAATTTCGAAAGATTTTGCTTTCATATTTAGTCTAGGTTGAAGCTCAGTGGACTTTCCATTTCCACTTTGTTAATAGCTAATTTTTTTTAGGAACGTTGAAGAAATAGAACGACTAAAGAATCTAATTGAAGAGCAAAAGAAACAGAAAATACTCATCGAGGGAATGATACAACGCAATAATGAACAATATAAAGAAATTCAAAAAATACTTTTCAATTTATATCAACGTTTTGAGGTAAGCATAAAATAATATCAACTATAAATCCCATGTATGTCTTTAAAAATATATGTAAATAATGAATGTATTTGAAATTATATAAACAACAAAATAAATTGAGAAAGTATCTTATTTTCATTAACTAATTTTAATGTAGGTAGGTCAATATTCAGGATAGAAATATAAAAACATCTTAAATTTACTAGAAAGTAGTAAGAAATTTTATTTTGTGTGTGTAAATTAGTGTAGGGGTCAGATTATAGCCGGTCAAATGTTTGCAGAGAGATAGGCGTGAACACGGGTCTCCTGCTCAGACCTACCCACTCACTCGACCAGACCCTGACCCTTAAAATAAATATTATATTAAAGATAAAAAAAATAATCAAAATTGATAGCTTGATTTATTCTCGGTGTATCTATCAATACCTGAAAACTGATCCAGAAGTAGAAGCTGAAATATGTGTAAAAATAAGCTGACGTGTTCTGATGTGGCCATCCACTTGACTTTACCATACAACCTGGCCCCTCAGTTATATTTAATATTTAATAAAATTATTTATAATCATGTAGGGGTGGGGGGTTAGTTTTTGCATTTTTAGATTCCTGGGGACTCACTGATTATGTATAAAAAATTTGGTTGAGTTTGGTACAAGGGCCTATATTTTCATTTTTTGAACCTCCTCCATTTTGGGGGGTTAGTTTTTTGCATTTTTAGACTTCTGGGGTCCCACTGATTACGTATAGAAAATTTGGTTGAGTTTAAAAATTAAAAATCTAGGCTATTTGACCAAACTCAACCAAATTTTGTATACATAATTAGTGGGCAGACAGTAATCTAAAAATGCAAAAACTAACCGCCCAAAATGGGTGGGGGTGGGGTCAAAAAATGAAAGTATAGGCTCTTGTACCAAACTCAACCAAATTTTGTATACATAATCAGTGGGCCCCCAGGAGTCTAAAAATGCAAAAACAAACCCCCTCCCCTACAAGATTCTAAATAATTTTATTAAATATTAAATATAAGTGAGGGGCCAGGTTGTATGGTAAAGTCAAGTGGATGGCCACATCAGAACATTTTAATTTTAAAGAAAAACAAAGAGTTCAAACGAAATGATTAATTTTTATTATTTTAGCTAAAAATGATTCATTTTTTTTCTTTTAGAATTTTAAGTGGAAATATACTTCTTCAAATGGATAAAATATCTACAGAAGAAATGATTCGTTCATTGGAAGCCAAAATTCGAAGCCTAATGACTGAAATGGCAAAAGAATCGAAACTATCTGTCAAACCATCTCTCGAGGTAATCCAGGAACATAAAATATTTCTGATGCAGAATCTAATTTCATTCATTTAATAATTTTTCTAGATGGAAACTGAGAATCCTCAAGAAACTTCCATTATCGATTTTAATGATCCATGGACGTCGCCTCCTCAGGCGCCGCGAATTTCTCCTGTTTCTACAAGCCAACAACAACATTCCAAACAAGAAGATATTTCAAAACAAACAACAATACCATCCCCTTGTGTAATTTCTGACAGTGAATCAGAACCTGAGGAAGTGCCTTCAAGAGCGTTTCTTAAAAGACAAGCTCAACTGATTGTGGACGCCCGGTCTCGAAGAAAACAATTTAATGTTGCCCGAAGAAATTAATATTTTTTATTTAATACATTTTAACAATATAAATATATTTATATATTACCTATAATTAAATAAAAATCTTTTATAAATAACATTCCCTCTTATATTAAATTAATAATGAATTTTATTTGAATTGAATATAATATTACCATAAGTCATGGCACATAAGTATATCTTACATTGAATATAATTATGAAAAATACTATTAATTTCTCCATAATTAATCAAATATAATAATAATTAAGATATTTGAATTGTGAATTGGCGGATCCAGTTGGGGACACTTCCTTCTGGCTACCACAGTATCTAAGTATAAGTATTTTTTTCTTGTTTTCCTAGAAAATTCTTCAGTGCTTTCCAACCCTACAGTTAACGAAACCCCTTGGGATAAATTAAAAAACAAACACCCTCTCAAAAAGAAAATGAATAAAATTATACACTAAATTCAAGAGAGTATTGATTTAGAAAAAATAAAATACTTAATTATATTTTTAACTGTATTTTTTTGATTTATTACTTCAAAATAATTCTTTTTCAAAGTATAATCGAGGAAAAATTAAGAAAATCTTCATAAAATTTGTTTTTAATGAAATTAATTAAATACTATACCTATATATAAGAATTTTTTTATAATGCAAGAACTTATATTTTAAACTAAGGTATGAATTGTATTATTTTTGGTTTGTAATTTAAAAAAACGAATTTTAGGACGATATTCTTAAAATTTCTTCTATTTGACTGTAAAAGGAAAAAATTTAAAGTAATAAAATATTTATGATTTTATATAAATGTATTTTAAGAAAATTAATTAATTTATTAATGAATATTTTTAGCTTGAAATACAGGGAAAATTTCTTTTATATCAATTACTATGGATAAAGATTCTCTGATATCTTCCCCTGACATGAACAAACAAAATCATTTATTTCTCTACTGTTTTTCAAGTCGAAGAATACCTATTTATAATTTTCACGTTAATAAAATGTATTATATTTTAATTTATTTACTCCAAAGTTCTACTTAATAGCGACCCAGCAATCAGAAAGCACTACCTTGAATGAGCAAGTTTATTATATTAGTCATAAATCTTTGTATACAATTCAAATAAAATTGATATAAATATTTTTCAAAAATATTTTTATATTCTCTTCTATCTTCTTTTACATCTTATTACCAAAAAGATAATACTAGTATAGGAGTATATAATTAGTATAATTAGTTCAATAAAAGCAGAAAATAAGCGTATAAAAATTCTTAAATATTATGGTGGAATGAATGGATGCCATTGACTTGACAAGATATTAGTTATTAAATTAGTGAAGGTTGAGGGGAATTTTTTTTAATAAAAACAATTTAGTTACGTTTAGACTTTTTATTGAGACTTGAGGCCCTAAAATATAAACAAACAATAGCAAATACAATAGAACCTCGTTTATCCGGACTAACTGGGACAAAAAGCAAACCGGATAATCGAAAATCCGGATATATGGATAATAAAAACAAAACAAATCCTTAAATAAGCGAATTTGAATTTATTACGATAAAAAAAACATGTTTATATCAAAATTACATAGAATTGTTTAAAAAAATACATACGTTAAAAAAAATAAAATAACTTTTCACACAATTGTTATCTATGTGAAGATTTATTAAAATAAAAATGTCTACAAATCCGATCCGGATAATCCGGACGGCCGGATAAACGAGGTTTTACTGTAATGTGTTTTTATTCAAAAAAAGTTTACTTCCCCGTATCCTTTACTTATTTAATTATTAACAACACTTTCTATTTATCTATCTATTTATTTATTATTCTATATAAGGATTCGCAGGTGTTAATCAAAACAAAATTAAAGATTTAATTTCCCTTATTTGAGAACTTGAAAAAGTCCCCAACAAAAGAAATCAAACGTAACATTTTATCCAGTCCAAATATCTGTGAATCTATATTTAGAATTTAAAAAAATCGACAAGGATGATGTCATTTTTTTAATAATGATAAATAATAATAGATAGTTAAATACGAGGATAAGTCATAAATTACCTACACTCCTCGTTCTACAGCTTTATTAAACTAAGATAGGAGGCGGCCGCATGCGTTGAGTTACGCGTCTGTGGTCACGTGTGCGGAATTTAATCACGATCGCGTCAGTTGTCGTCTAGCTACAACAGCATAAGCATGTCAGCTCCGCTATCAGATTCCACCAAAGACCAGCAACGAGGAGTGGTCAGAGGGTGTGAAAGGTGCTGAAATTCACCGGAGACTTTTGTCACAATACGGGGAAAGTGCTTTATCTCGTAAAAGCGTTTTTTTATGGATCGAAATGTTTAAAAGTGGCCGAACGAGCGTAACACAAAAAGAGGGAGCTGGGCGACCGTCAACTTTGAGACGCTTTGAGACCCTGGAACACCCTCCCTACAGCCCAGATCTCGCTCCCTCAGACTTTCATCTCTTTGGACCGCTCAAGGAAGCTTTGAGAGGTCGTCGATTTGCCTCAGACATGGACGTTCGGGATGCGGTGCAAAAGTGGCTTCATGACCAACCGAAAACCTTCTACCAGGAAGGCATCCGGAAGCTTGTGGCTCGCTGGACCAAGTGCATTACTAAAGGTGGAGACTATATCGAAAAATAATGTATCTGTTGTACACCTATCTTAGTTTAATAAAGCTGTAGAACGAAAAGTGTATGTAATTTTTGACTTATCCTCGTATTATGGAGGAATGGGAGACGACCGCGATGTACTGGACAATATGAAAAACTCGTTTGTGAAGCTGAGTTCTAGAATTACTTAAGTAAGTAATCTTTATATGCGAGAGAAGTTCAATTTTCAAGTGAAATTATCTTTGGGGAAAGAAATTGAAAAAATAAAATACTGCAAAGGAATTTTGTACGAGGAGTAGTTTGGATTTCAACAGCTATTTAATATAAATTGTCTTTATTCGCTTCTTTTCATGAATAAAATTCTATATTAGTAGGAATTAATTACTAATATAGATAATAAATAATTATTTGTCTCTATTAATAACAATATAAAAAATGTATAAATTAATCTCTATAACAAATGTTAAAAAATAAAATTAGTTAGTAAGTAAACATGAGAAAATACATAGATATATATGTATTTATATATTATAATATTATATTATATAAATAGATAAAATATTATTATACAGTTATTTGGCAGGTACATGCGGCATTTCTCTGGGAGAGACGTTCACCGAATAACATGGAGAGACACGCACATATTCCGAGGTGTCCTCGCAAGAATTTGTTTCTCTAAAGGCTTTGAGACTTCAATCCATGCGCATTTTGCGATGATGCCCACCTCCTCAAGAGGCACTCGAAATGTTACCAACACAGTGACACAGAGACCGTCGTTAAGCCCTTCGGGTTTACCTGAATGTTCCACTGTGAGAATTCCATGGGGTTTGTGACTCGCGACACCAGCTCCAAAAACCTCCTAAAAAAGATAAATCACTTATTAAATTAATTAAAAAATGAAAATTTTAGTTTCTATTTGTGGTTCAACGAGGAAATTCATTAGATAATGCCCCTTCATCTATTGTCTTATACTTGGAAATGAAACTGGAAGTAGGTGTACACGATATTAGGTTCACCGCTCGTGGTTCAATTTTTTATTTGACCATACGAAGTATGAGTAATTATAATCATGCATGAAAAAATGTGTTTTTGTTTGATTTTTTGATAATGTCTCTAAAAGTGCTCATTCGATTTTGATCAAAAATAAGCTGACGTGTTCTGATGAGGCCATCCACTTGACTTTACCATACAACCTGGCCTTCTCACTTATATTTAATAAAATTATTTATAATCATGTAGGGGAGGGGGGTTAGTTTTTGCATTTTTAGACTACTGGGGGCCCCACTGATTATGTATACAAAATTTGGTTGAGTTTGGTACAAGAGCCTAGATTTTCATTTTTTGACCCCACATTTTGGGCGGTTAGTTTTTGCAATTTTAGACTTCTGGGGTCTCACTGATTATGTATACAAAATTTGGTTGAGTTTGGTAAATGGGCAAGATTTTCAATTTTTGACCCCCTCCCCATTTTGGGCGGTTATTTTTGCATTTTTAGACTTCTTGGGGTCCACTGATTATGTATACAAAATTTGGTTGAGTTTGGTAAATGGCCAATATTTTCAATTTTTGACCCCCTCCAGTCCCCCCTCCCCATTTTAGGAGGTTAGTTTTTGCATTTTTAGACTTCTGGGGGTCCACTGATTATGTATACAAGATTTGGTTGAGTTTTCTCAAACGGCCTAGATTTTTAATTTTTAAACCCCCCTGCACCCCCCCCCTTAATTTTGGGTCGATGTGCACCAAAATGTAATCAGCTCTTAATCTCAATGGACCAAAAGTACATGTGAAATTTGGATTCGATATTCACACTAGTTTTTGAGCTAGCTCGTCCACAAAATTTGGTAACGCACAGACTACTAACTAACTAACTGACTAACAGACATTTTGACAAAACAATTATTATCTCGAAAAATATAATTTTTTCGATGTTCACTTATTAGAGCGAAATGCCATGGTTTCGCTCAATTTTTTTAATCAAAATACTTTCAGCCGTTTTTGAGATATTTCGAAAAAAAGAAGGAAAAAAACTTTTTTCATGCACGATTAAAATACTTGACCATACCCTGTATGGTAAAGTAAAAAATTATCAGAATACTCGGCATTAAGGCCTACAAAGAAACTATACCTTATATAATAAACAATGCAACATAGATTTTTTGGAAAATATTGAGAATTTTCTATCTGAAAATGCCTGTAAGTGTGTGGTCAAAATCTTGTATTGCCTCTACCTCAAAAACTAATTTCAAAACGGTAGGGGGATCACAATAATTAAATCTTTGTTCTTAGCAATTCAGAATTGTTTAGTGATCTCGAAAATTAATTCCTTGCCTCCACGTTTGGTGGAATATTTTGAAAATATCCTTAATTCGAATATTATATTAAAGTACCAAAAAGACTCATTTTGGAAGATCGGTATGTTAACAAAAATTAATTGGATTTGTATCTTCTATAGTTCTATAGTCCTAAATCTCACTAGTTAGTTTTTAAACACCGGTATGTATGTATATTAGACTGGTCGTTAAAAATTAACTTTTTTTCGGATCTCCTAAAAAGCTTCCTTTTGATATGAAAAACGCGAGGTAATTCTTTTTTTATTAAAAACAACATGTGCGCAAGACGATCTAAGTTCATTTTTTGGTAAAATCATGTTTTTTTAGAAATTTCTCATTAAATATGCAATAATAATAATTTTTTGATAATTGGACATTATTAACAATGTTACATTATTATTATCGGTACAACTAAGATAAATTTCGCGACATATTTTTTATAGAAACTATAGACGTATGAAAGTGTCGGTAATTTTATAAATAGAGATAATGTTTGTACATCAACCTGATAGCTAACTTAGGTACCGATAGGAAATTTACTTGGAAAATTATTGATGAAAATAATGATAATAATAAAATAACATTGTTAATAATATTCAATTATCAAAAAATTATTATATTGCATATTTAATTAAAAATTTCCAAAAAATCATGATTTTTTAAAAATGAATTTAGATTGACTTGCGGCGTGTTGTTTTAATAATAAAAAAAAATTCCTCGCGTTTTTTTTATCAAAGGGAAGCTTTTTAGGGGGTGCCGGGAAAATTTAATTTTTAACGACTAGTCTAATATGACATACAAATCGGTGTTCCAAAACTAACTAGTGAGATTTAGGGCTATAGAACTATAGAAGATACAAATGCAATTAGTTTTTGTTAACATACACCGATCTTCCAAAATGAGTATTTTTGGTACTTTAATATAATATTCGAATTAAGGATATTTTCAAAATATTCCACCAAATTTGGAGGCAGGGAATTAATTTTCGAGATTACTCTTTCACCCTTTAAAAGGAGTGACTGCCTTTAATTAATCGATTCACTTTCGAGGATAGTTTCTTACAGATTCTAAACAATTCTGAATTGCTAAGAACAAAGATTTAATTGTGATCCTACTACCGTTTTGAAATTACTATTAGTTTTTGAGGTAGAGTCCATACAAGATTTTGATCACACACTTACAGGCATTGACCACACACTTACAGGCATTTTCAGACAATAATTTCTCAATATTTTCCAGAAAATCCATGTTGCATTGTTTATTATATATGGTATAGCTTCTTTGTAGGCCTTAATAATAAGTATTCTGATAAATTTTCACTTTATCCAATGCGAAGCATGGGAGAAAGTATTGGAACCGCTCTCGGGGCAAGCGGTGGCTCTCAAAGGGTCCTCAGGTAAAGACTACGGAACCCATGGACTCAATTAAAGTCACAAATTGTAGTATTCAATTAGGTTGAATTTTAGCACGTGACGGTTTTGCCAAAAATTACATGGGGTCTCGTCGGGAGGCCAAAAAGTGCGATTTTTTCATTTAGTGCGTGCGTATGGATGGATGTATGGATGTTATCGTTTTTTTGGCCCACGATTTTTTCCACACCGTTGCACCAATTGAAATGAAATTGAAAACCTACCATTAGTTTAACAAAATGAAGCGCTGATTAGTTTTTGGTACATATCGGACCACAAACATTAGTACTTTATTTCAGTACTTTTTTAGTTTTTTCTAAATATCTTGAAAATGACTTAACCAATTTTGATGAAATTTAATATCCTAATTAAGTACCTTGGGGACCACAAAAAAGGTTAAATAAAGTTTTTAGTAAAATTATATTTTAAAGTACTTTACTCAAGAACATATTAATATTTCAAATGAATTTGGATAAAGTTTAGCAACGATCCGTTGCAGTTTATTTTTTTATCAAAATCGAATGAGCACTTTTAGAGACATTTTCAATTAAAATTTTTAACGACGAGTCTAATGTACTAGTATATACAATATAACGGCTACCTAAGAAAAAATACAATTTATTAAGCTTCTCTTATATTTCTCTATAAAAAGAATATTACTTCACTATTAAAGGAATTTCAAGGTGCGCTCATGTCATTATCATATGTATAAAAGTTCATGGACAATAAGGCACAAATATACATATTTTTTACTTTCATAATTAGATAAAATAACAACAAACAAAAGGTTAAAAATACTATTTAAATTGGTTAATTAAGACTCCTAGGCGTGTTCATATCTTAAAAAAAATTTAATTTTTTTAATGTGTTCTATTCTTAAAATTATTGTGATAAATTATTTTTAATTTTAAAACGGTATCAAATGGATTATTGATTATTTCTATCTGATTAATATTCAAGTCCATCATCTTTCATCATTATTGATTCCACTCAGATAAAACAAACGTTCCTTTTATTTATGGTAAAACATCCTTGGAACAATTCATTCACCCAAGTGATTCATTGACCTTGTTCCATGTTCGTTACTTCATTTTAATCATATTTTAAATTATTAAATAATTCTTTTTATTATATTTTATTTTATACTTTGAGTTATAACCATGAGTTTTTGTTGATATTTGAAAATGAACCATTTATTAGTCAGCTAATAGAATATTAATTAATATAAATTATTGAAGGAGACAATAAAAGAGTGATCTTCTGCTGGAATTATAAATTTTATTTTATCGTTATAAATAAAATTTATAATTCCAGCAGAAGACACACTCTTTTTATTGTCACCTTCAATATATAAAAATTCTGCTACCCTGGGCACAAAAACTTTCAATTTAATATAAATTATGTATAATCACTAAGTGAATTTTAAAGTTCAAAATGCGAAATAGTTAGAATAGAAGCATACTTTAAATTCCTAAAGAAATCAGGATAGAGTGTAATCTACTAAATCCGAGTTGTCCTGGATAATTTTTATTAAATGTCAGAAGTGTTGTGTTCATTACCTCAACAACTATATGGCATATCTTTAAATTTAGAATCACAATAGACTAAACTACAAAATTGTACAAATTAAGATTAAATATTTGAGTGAAATACTTAGCGCGATACATAATGTCATAGGGTAGATAATTGGTCCAAATCGTTATTTTTGGCACTCAGTTTCGATTCCCAAGAGAGTGAACACATCCCTTCTGATATGTAATAAAAAATATCCATGATAATTCGGA
Source organism: Forficula auricularia (assembly GCA_024734495.1). Taxonomy (NCBI): domain Eukaryota; kingdom Metazoa; phylum Arthropoda; class Insecta; order Dermaptera; family Forficulidae; genus Forficula; species Forficula auricularia. Next base: position 3,669,921 of record JALMQS010000030.1, on the reverse strand, counting down.
TTTAGTAGATGATCTGTATTGATTCCAATGTTACAATTTTTATTACCCGGCCTCAATAAATAGGCTGTTTGTCTGTCAAAATAAATCCAACGAAGCAGACTTAAATATGTATATATAGAGAGAGAGGAGGGGTTCGAAAGTAGGTATTCAGTTTATTTTGAAAAACAATAGCTTTATCAAATCATAAGAAGAATAATATACAAATTACAATTAAGAAAAATCTCTCAAATTGCAGGCCTTCATCATTTACAAATTCTTATAGTCTAGTACAGTGTTCCGAAAAGTGTATGCCGCGTCACACTGGTGTACCGTGGTCATTAGTTGGTGTGCCGCGGAAAAATGTCAAGTTTTGTGAAGATAATGCACCTAGACATAGCTGAGAGTTATTCGAGCAGCCTTATCAACGATTGCTCCAAATTTTGATCGCCTGTGCTCAATTAAGCAGGCTCACATTTCTCATTAAACATCTTTTCATATTATATTGATTTTAATAATAAATAAAAATTAAATAAACATTGTTTTTTTCTTTGGTGTACCTCTAAAATTTCTTGATTTGGTATGTGTACCTTGAACACAAAAAGTTTGCGGAACACTGATCTAGTATCTTATAAACTCAAGCTCACTTTGGCATATACATATGGTTGTATTGCTAAAAATTTATTGGAATGCTTCGCTTATGAAATGACTCATGTCATCAACAGTATCTGGGCCAAAAAGTGCATGTGCAGATGTTGAAGGTCGGTAAATTGAGCATTTAAGAAATTGTACTTAATTGCAATTTGTATATCATTCTTCTTGTGACTTTTAATTATATTCATTATAAAAACTGAACCTAGTTTTGTATTTTTTTTTTTTTTATAATGATACTGATACAAGAAGAAGTTGCACCAAGAAGGTACAACCTCTGTAGTCCGTGTGCTGTAGTGTATGGTGTATTTTAGGAGAAGTAATCGATGAATTTATATATCAATCCAAACTCATAATCTTAATAGCATTGAATTTTATAAGAAAAACTATGAGACAGTCCCAAGTTTGTTAGGGGGCGTCCCTAAATTATGTGAGGCATTTAGGGGGGAGAGGGGCGAGCCGAATCTCATCAAACCTCACGTGGGAGAGGAGGTGGGTCTCGGCAAATATCCCGTATTTTTTTGCAAGAAACAGTGTAAAATTGCAAGAAAACTGGGTTAAATTAAGTAAAACATGTTTCTCCACTAAAATATGGTTACGAATTTTAGTAGTTCCTATTTGAGTATTTTATTGTTCGATTTTCTCATTGTGATTCTAGACTACGTTCTTAGTAGTCTTAAATACTAGTCTTAAATAAAAATAATTAAGCAAATTATGTTTTTTAAATAAATCCAACACAATCAAGCACAGATTAACGTATTTACACTAAAAATACGCATTTTGAAAAATCTCACATGAGATTAGGGGGTCGAGCCAAATCTCACGACATCTCACCAAGGGGGGAAGTGGGGTCGAAAAATCTCCAAAATCGCCTCACGTAATTTAGGGACGCCCCTTTATAACTATTGTTGCAATATTAGATTGTTTTGATATGAAATTAATAGAACATTTATTGTGAAATAGGGTTTCAGATATTTACCGCCATAAATGTTTTTAGACTTGAGTGGAGATTTTTTTTAGGATGAATTTCAAAGACAGGCAGGTGTAGTTCGTTGACCTCGGAGACCAATACGTGTAGCCGATTGCTATGGTGCGAGAAAATAGAAACCAATTAGAGACGGAGACAGGAAGGAAGTGCGTTTTCAAGACTAATAATATGTGATCTAAGATTCGTCTATCAATTTCATATTCATTGGAGATCTTTTTTTCACGCTTTGATTTATCATAGATCTTACTACCGTTAGTTTATAGAATGAATAAATGAAAACAATTGTGTTATTTGGATTTTGGACAAGTGATTAAAAATAAATTTAGAAGTTTTTTAAAAGAATTTTGATAAAATAATAATAAATAAACTAAATTATCCGACTTTCATAAATAAAAACAAAAATATTCTCAAATACTAATATTTGATGGTTGTAAAGATTTTAAAATCAACTTAGCTAGAAAGTGTAATGGCTTAGGGCCGGTTGCATGTCGCAAAGTAAATGCTTTTTACCTCTAACAAACGGTAGATGGTAAATGGAGGCACTGGGATGGCCAATCAGATGACAGGCACTTTCAGTGCCATCCATTTACCATCTACCATTTGTTAGTGGTAAAAAGCATTTACTTTTCGACATACAACCGGCCCTTAGAAGTTTAGATGGGTAAACCTCCGAGCAATTAATAATTTAAGATGTGGTTCCAATGGTTGTGATGTTTATAAATTGAAAAATTTCAGCTGAACCGAAAAGATTACGTATTATTGATGAGTAGAGACCGGATTCCTATGCAATTGCATATTTTGTTCGCCAACACATAGTTACGACCCAGTAGATCAATTATCTATCTGAATCATGCATCTAGGTTACTGTGGTTTAAATTTTATACTGCATATTTTTGCATATTTGAAGCATTTTTTGTCAAATATTGCTCATTTCGTGCCAAATACAAATGTTTTAAAAGTAACTTTTCGGCGAAAGAATGAAAAAAAATAAAAAATAAAACAGGAGGACACTTGTAAACATAAATTATTCACAATTAAAATCAAATTCTAATTATTTTTGAGATCATTTGTTAATTATTTCTTTCCTTGTTTTTTTTAACGGCCTTCGGGAGCTTTTTTTGGACATTGAGTGTTCGTGTGTAAATTAGTGTAGGGATCAGATTATTATAGCCGGTCAAATATTTGCATTATTTTATTAGTTTATTATTTGTTTGTCAATAAGAAAAGTTTGTTAATATATTTTGTTAAGGGAGAATGGTATGGGTTCTTGGTGAAACATTTTAAATAAAGTAAGGAAAATTTTTATTTTTTTTAGTGGAAAAAAAAATTATTTTTCCATCTTTTACTGAATATATTTGCATATTTCAACGTATTCTGCATATTACTTGCATATTTCAGCATTTTAACTGCATATTTTGACACTTTTTACTGCATAAAAATCCGGTCTCTATTGATGAGGTATTCTCATTATAATTCACTTTTTAGTCAATAAACATAATCATAATACTTACTTGGCTCGTTTCTTGATACAGACAAGAAGTCGCAGATAGAGTTTTTTATGTGAATTCAGAACAGGCATTAACGGTTGATGCCAGGGTTCACCGGGTCCTTTTGTTTTCGACCATGATAAATAAGATCTTCCCCGTTCGATAATTGCATTGACATCAGATGCTCGAAGACTTAATTCATTAACATCACGCACCCATTTTGCTTGTAGAGATTCGGAGTCGGCATCTTTCGGGGTCTTTAATGTTCCACCTACATAGAAAGGGGTTGAAATGAATTTATTAATATAATAATAATATCTAATACTTCCTATAACAAATGCAATTTTCTTATATAGTTATATTGTCTTCTAATAAATAATAAATAAATACTTAGTGGAGGCTTGCAACGGAAACAAACAAATTTAAAAAGAGGGTATTACAATGAAAATTAATTAGATTAAGACTAAAGTATTAGTTTGTATATAAAAAATAATAATAATAATAAAATGATGTGACTATCTACATACTATCTATATCTATCTATACCATACACCAGCCCCTCTCTTATATTTAATAAGATTGGAGTAATTTTTGGAGACGGACTGATAAGTGAAATTGAGTGGATATTGATGAGGCAGTCCAAAAAAAGAAGATAATTTATACTATCTTTTTATTCATAAACCGACGTTTCGGAGGCTATTCCCTCCTTCCTCTGGGTTTTGAAAAGAGAGTGAAAAAAATTGGATTTCCTTCACTGACTTTTCAAAACCCTGAAGGAGGAGGAAATACCCTCCGAAACTTCGGTTTATGAATAAAAAGATATTATAAATTATCTTCTTTTTTTGGACTGCCTCATCAATATCCACTAAATTTCTTATATTTAATATTTAATAATTTATTTTTTTAAGAAGATCCCTCCCCTTATTTCGTGATCATTAGCAACTAATAATATCGCCTTTTAAATATTAGACTCTTATATTGTAAATATCATCTTTCTTGGATTTATGTTTGAAAATTTTACTATTTTAAATTATTTTTGAACCCCCTACTTTGGGTCACTGTCAATTTCAGAGAGTAGGTCATTTTCATAAAGTCAAATAGGCTACATAAGCGAAATTTCGAACAAATCGATCAAATGTCTAGGTTTTATATTTATAATTCTATTTTGTAATACTCGTTCAGTTTTATAATGGATCCCTGAGACGAGAAAAAATAATCTACTTGTTAATAAAATATAAATATATTTCAACAAATAATATTTATTCTTCCAGAACTTAAAAGTACGTTTTCCTCGGTGCGACTATCACGATGATCGATCAACAATAATCGTGCTTAGAGGAAAACGTACCTTACCGGGAGACGCTCGAAGAAAAACAGCTCCTTAAGAAATACAAAGATGATCGTGCAATGATAATCGTTGAACGATCATCGTGATAGTCGCACCGAGGAAAACGTAACCTAATTAAGGGTGGATTTAATTATTGAAATTTCTAGGGTTGCTAGTAACAAATAAATTAGTAAATTGCTATTATTTATTACATTTTCATATACCGACAGTTTCAGTCAGCAGTGGTAGACCATCGTCAGTAGTAAGTGTCGTATTAGTTTCTGGAGATAAACATTTCATTTGTCATTGGTTCTCAAAGATATTCATAGACATTCGTTCAAATGAATACAATTGAATGAATGTCTATGTATGAATGTTATTTCTCTGAGAAAGAATGAAAAATGAGATTCGTTCATCTAAATTCAATTGAATGAATGTTATATCTTTAAGAACGAATGAAAAATAAGATGTTAATATTGCCAATCTTCAAAAACTAATAAGGTATTTTCTACTAAGGATTGTGACTGAAACTATATAGTGAATTAAAAATAATAAATAGTAATTTACTAAATTATTATTTTAATTGTGACTGGAAATGCTCAAAATTTCAAAAAATAAATAACATCTTTATTATGAAAGATATTAATTTGCCGATGGTAATAGATTCAAATTTACTTTTTTTACGCGTTTGCATATGTCAGAGAGGTTCGTATCCCGCAGGTGAGCCAGGTGGCCCGGATTGCTGTTACTGGCACTCGGGTTCGATTCCCGAGGGGGTGAAAAACAACCCCTCTGACATATAATTAAAAATATTCCATTCCATCGGATTTAATAGATTGACACCATCTTATGATTTTCTAGCAACATCTTTATTTATTAGTTATTTTGAATTAAAAGTAGTCATTTTTGCTTAGTGCATTTTCCGATCTCTTAAGCATCAAGCGAAAAACTGAAAAGCTTTGTATTCGGATTAAAAACTTTGAACAGGAAGTGCCAATCACTGTAAGTAATAGGGTTAAAGTGATAGCTTTTTCTCTTCAGAACAAACGTCAAGGTAGTAGCTATAATAAATGGAAAGAGCAAAAACTGTGAGTCAGGGGATCGAATGAGCTAGATACATAGCTGAATTCCATATTAGTCTTATTGCACGCCTCTGAGGGTGGCAAGAGAATGTTAGAATATTTCCAGCCATACTCTGGACAAGGGTGAATTTATCTTTTACAGTGTAAGAGGCTAGGTTTGAACCTGAAAGGCTACAGAAGGATTGTGGTCATTTGCTAAAGACTTAGTAAGAAGTAGATGAAGGGTCATCTGAATAGATGAAAATACCTAATAAAAAAAACTTTAACTAAGAACATTCCAGTTTTAAACATCGAAACAATCTATATTTTGAATAAGTTATATATTCTTTACGAGAAACACGCGGTTTTCGAACGCTCAGCACCCCTTCGCTGTCACATTGGATAAAAATCGAACAAGCGATTTCGCCAACTCTTTTATCCCTTATGACCTCTAGACTGGAACTCGCTCCCTGCCACCATCTTTCCCACGACTTAGAACCTTCAGCTGTTTGAACCATATCCACAGATACCTTCGACCCCTGACCAGCCCATAAAATTCCCTCTTCTTCTTCTTTTCACGATGGAGGGGCCAACCCAAGCCTTTAGGGGATACACCTTTTTGGTATAACTCCTTCTCTCATCATTTTCATAAAAAATAAAAAAAAAAATGAAAAAATATTTCATTATGTTGAACTCTTTCGCGTTTCATTAATTTTCCATTCATAATCACATAGAAATATGAAAAAACTATCAAAAAACTTCTATTGTCATAAAATAATAAAAATTAATTACCTGTGACTTTTCCGGTGAAGACAAAACGATACCAGCTACCACCAACGATTTCAACCATTAATAAGGTGGAAGGTTCCATCAAAAGACCCGTTTCTTCAAGAACTTCACGACGCACGGCATCCTAAAAATTGAAATAAAAATATCAACAAAAAAAGAATTAGCTATGTAAATTTTTAGTATAAGATATTTTTTATTCCGGCTTTAGGTCTAATTGACATAATTTGCATGTATAATGATTTAATGAGTGTGTCAATTCTGGTTTCTTTATATACTTTTCACTTTCATTTCATTTTTTTTTCTTTCAAGTATAATGTTCTGCTTAGTTGATTCGAAGAGTAAGAGACCTGTTAATTCTGTATGGGTCACGCATTATAAACGTGATTTATAGTTATAAAAAAAGAGTAAACATATATATACTATTATTCTAAAAGAACAATAAGATTTATTCTAGTTGTTAGATCAATTTTTTGTTTCATTAGTAACACAATAAATAAATATACAAACAAAGTATGTAGTATCTTTTATATATAAGAATTTGAAATTAAAAAAGTATGTATTTAAATTTTTCTAAAGCTGAGGCTTTAAAGGACTTGATATGATTATTTCTTGTAGAAAAAATATAAAGTTTAGAATTGTATAATTGAATTAGTTAATTTTTTGGTAATTATAATTTAAACATTTTTTAAAATTTTTTTGCTAGTTCTTCCAATAAAAGTAAAATAAAGTAAAATGTAAAAGTGAAAGTAATTATGAAATCAAAACACAAAAATCAATTTTTGTAAAAAATGTTTTTCAAATTTAATTATAATATTTCACTGAATCATGTCAGCTTCTTCAGTACACGTATGAACATATATATATTATTAGGCATTCATTATTAAGAATTTTATGATAGAATTATTGTACATTTTTTTCTTGTTTTTGTTTGAATATATAATGATTAATAGAAAAACAAACAAAATTAATTTATAATAATTCTATCACGTAATGATATAACGGTTAAGGGAGATAATAAATAAATACGTACGTTTCTAGGTGCAGAAAAAGCTGACACGATTCAGCTAAACATTTTAATTATCATCATCATCGAGTAAATAGACGTAAGACTGGTTTGATGCAATCATTCGCCTCCACCCAAATCTTTCACTTGTCTAAAAGTTCTATATACCATACCCTTCATTATTTGGGGAAAATACTCCAATCTAGGTCTTTAAATATCCCTTAACAGCTCTGCTTGTCTCAAGGTGTGCCCTATCATTTCACCTCTTTAACTTCTTCAGATTATACAAAAATATTCTATTTACTCTAATTTTTTTCAAGAACCTCCTAGTTTGAAATTTTATCCACCCATTTAATCTTTAACATTCTTCTGTGGCACCACAAATCGAAGATCTGCAGTCTCTTGCTCTCTGCTTGTCCATTTGTGCAGGTTTCACAACCGTACATTGCAATTTGTTGTCTCCATAAAATTTGTTAAATGAATTATACTTAAGAGAAAATATAAAATTTTTATTTTATTTAAACGAAATTTTTTCTGGAGAGAGACGGACTGGTAGAACTTTTAATTGAAAGTAATGGAAGGCAGCCCAGGGGTAGTGAGGAAAGAAAAAATTAACACTTATCCAAATAAGGTGTAATTTATTGGAATCATTCCTCTTTTCCTCAAGTTCGAGGATTCTTCCCGCCTCTTCGGGTTTCAAGGACTCTCTGAAATGGGGCCGCTCTCTTCCATGGCAGTGTTTAAACGTTCAAAACACTGCTGTGGAGAGAGGAAGGAAGCATTTTATTTGTTTCCTTCATTGACCCGTTGAAACCCTGAAGGAGGAAAGAATCCTCCGAAACGTCGATTTGAAAAGAAAGGAGGAAGGAATCCAATAAATTACACCTTATTTGGATATGTGTTATATTTTTTCTTTCCTCACTACCCCTCGGCTGTCTTCCATTACTTTCAATAAAAATTTTATATTTTCTAACAAGAGATTCTCAAAGTGCCAAAAGCCTTAATAGAGAGTTAAAAGGGTATATAATTTTTGTAGATTTGATAATTGTGTTGTTTATCGAAAGACAAGTTTGGACTGAAACCAGCTAGATTGTACATATTTAATGAGAAAGTCTCATCAGAATGCACGACGTTTCAACACCAATTTTCTGAAGTAATTTTCAAGTACTGTGGAACAAGAGAAGAGTGTTGATAGACTGATTGTATATAATTACAAACAGGATTCAAACATTCGGCTTAAAAAATAATTAATTTTATTTAATTCAAATATTTAATGTTAATGAATATTAAGAGATAATAGATAAATACGAGGGGTGATCCGCGATTGGAAGTAGGTGTACACCTCTTTGGAAGTACTTGGAAAGATTTGGGAGTGCTTGGAAATACTTGGGAGTATTGGGAATATTTGGAAGTACTTGGAAATATTTGGGAGTATTTGGGAATATTTGGAAGTACCTACTTGGAAATATTTGGGAGAGCTTGGAAATATTTGGGAGTACTTGGGAATATTTGGAAGTACTTGAAAATTTTTGGGAGTGCTTGGAAATATAGTATTTGGAAGTACGAGTGGAAGTAGGTGTACAGCATATTAGGTCGGATAAATATTATATGTATTGTATTTTCCAATAGTTTTAACTTGATTCCTACCTCAATTTCTTCGCCAGGTTCAATTCTGCCTGCAGGAAGATACCATTGGCCTGCACAAGAACTTTTAGCTTCCTGCATCATAAGTACTTCTCCTTCTTCATTGAACAGCAACCCCACTACTATATATGTGACGGTTTGTTTAACTCGGGGTAGGTAATCCGATTTGACTGAAGTAGCCAACCCACGGGCATCTGGAAAAACAAGAAAATTAATTAATTACAATTATAAAAAAAATGCATTTACAATTATTTATATGTTGAAGGTAAAATAATAGAGACAATAAAAACGAGAGGAATAAGAACAATAAATGGATAATTTATTATTTTTGGTAAATATTTGCATTTTGAAAGAAAAAAAATATACTCCAACCGGATTCGAACCCAAAACTCATCGTACTTCATTCACTTCACAGTCTTGATGATTCAGATGTACAATTTTTTTTTTTTATAATGATACTGATACAAGAAGAAGTTGGACCGAAAAGGTTCAACCTCTGAAGTCCGCGGTGGACCCTTGTATCTTGGAAATAAGTAAGAGATTTAGGGATTGCGTCAGAGTTAAAGGTATTCGTGGATGCGTGTCTTGAAAGATTGAAGGTTATATGTTGCTGGGAAGACGGTCGGAGGAAGAGAGTTCCAGTCTCTCTTCGAAATGTTGGAATACCGAAGTTTTATTACTAAAAAGTCCGCGGATGTTTGTGTAATGAAGGGTTAGGGTGGACATGATGGAGAGTTGGGTGTGGATTAGTTGAGATGATAAGCAGATATAGTAAAAGAGAAAAATTAAATGAAAGCCGGAAATCCAAGACAAACTCAGAAAATTGGACAATATAAGGGAGTTCTTATGGCTTGAACAGTGGTCTTGCTCCGGTCGATAATTAAGATAAATTATCTACCACTCAGCATACATCTGTTAGATTATTCCTTGAAAAAGTGAACACCTAAGGCACTAGAATTTTTATTAAGGGCGAGAAAAACGATCAATCTCACAAATTAATCAAGATATCACAATCATTTTTTTTTATCGTTTTAAATTCAAGATTTTTTTAATTTTGAGTGATTTCTGGAATCTAATTGAAAGAAAAATCCAGTAAAACTATCAAATTTGACGCCCCGGTACACGGCCATGAAGATGTCTTCTAGAGCCCTTGAGATGTCTATAAGATTATTCTTCAATATATCTTAATGACTTCTTTAAGATCATGCAAAAAATAAAATTGTCCATTTAGTTTTTATATTTAACTATATTTTTCGTTTATCATGATCAATTTTTTACTCACTTTTACTAGGTCGATTTTCTTGAAATTTTTACACAATACATTTTTTTTTTTTATGAAAATGATGAGAAGGAGTTACACCAAAAAGGTGCATCCCTAAAGGCCTGGGTTAGCCCCTCCATCGTGAAAAGAAGAAGAAGGGTTTTTATGGGCTGGGTAGGGGTCGAAGGTATCTGTGGATACGGGTCTTAAACAGCTGAAGGTTATAAGTCGCGGGGAAGACGGTGGCTGGGAGCGAGTTCCAGTCTCTGGAGGTCATAGGAATAAAAGAGTTGGCGAAAGCGGTTGTTCGATTTTTATCCAATTTGACAGTGAAGGGGTGCTGAGCGTTCGAAAACCGCGTGTTTCTCTTAAAGAGGGCTTTAGGGGGGGATAATTGATTTCAGTTCGACTGAACAGACACCATGATAGTATCTGTAGTACAGGGAAAGGGCAGAAACGTTTCTTCGGTGAGCCAGGGAGTAGAGTGAGTTAGTTAGGGCCGGGTCTCCTATTAGTTTAATTGCTCGCTTCTGAATTGCATTCAGTGTATATTTCCGATAAGAATACCATATTCTAACAAATTTTAGATGACCTGCCAAATATCCCCCCCCCCTGGAATTCTCACATTGTCAGTCAATCCAAGCTTTATGGATATCTCAAGAACGGTCGAGATAAGGTCTTCCTCATCGAGTGCTCCCCCTTCAAATTTTCACATTGTCAGTCAATCCGAGCTTCATGGGTATTTCTAAAAAGGCCTTAATGACTAGAGTTTAAATTTAAGACTACAGACTAGAAGTGTCTAGAAGAGCATTTTCTAGAGCTCTAGAAGATGGAGAATATACTGACCTTCAAGACTTTTCTAGATATCTTAGACTACCAGCATGCAGGAACGGACTAGCCATGTGAAAAATACAATTTGGGCAGTTTTTCTAAATTATAAGTAAAAAAAAAGACATTTTCTTTTTATTTATGGGATGGGCCGATAATAATTTTTCCATAGAAAAATTTTAGGACCAGTCCACTCCAGGCAGCTGATGAGCAAAATATCTTAGTGCTATCTGGAATGTGCGTATTATGTAAATTCAAAATCCAAAAAGGAAAAGGTGATTAAACTTGTTTTAAAATGAAAGAAATACATAAATAAATCTAAGTACATACATAAACAAAATTTAAAGTAAATAAGTTTTATTGCATGCACATTAGTGTATAACTAGTAAATATTAATTAATAAATAAAATATAAACAATTAAGGGGATAAAATTATTGTTAGATAATATATAATTTAAATACCGTTAAGCGAGTTTTGGTCTTCAAGGGTAAAATCGCACAATAAATCCTGACCAGGGGACACAACCTGGCCCTCTAATAAATCATTGATTTGCTCCTCTATTTTCTCCATGATTGTTGTTGTTACGGTCTCTGTAAGTCATAAACTTGCTAGCGGTGCTCTGCCTTTGCTGTGCTGATTAGAAATTAGAAAGGAATGCAGCAGCACCTGCCCAAGGGAGGAATTCGAACGTGAACGTCGTCGGGTCGGTCTCGGGAAGAGGAGTGAACTCCCCCTCCAGAGGAAAGGTTAGAATGGGCGCTGCATTTCAAATGGAAACAGAAACAACATTCCCAATGGAATGGAACTGACCTTGTGATAAGTACCGCCTCTTCCAACTCATGCACACTCTCTCTCTTCCTGTTTATAAATAAATCGATAAATGAAAATTATCTTAAAATCCAATCTATGTTTCTGTAAGAGAAAATTCCAAATTCGAGAACATTGGAGAGCCCCCTTTCCCCCTCCACTAACACCACCAGGACTTTGCCAAAACGTGTGGAATGTAAAACAATATAAATAAATTAAATATAAACATAATATATAAACAGAAATCAATGAGGTTGTCCTCAGGGGCGGATTTAAGAGACCCAGGGCCCCTAGGCACTTGAAATTTGCCCCCCCCCCCTCCCCCACACCATCTCGAAGCTATTTTGGAAATTTAGCAAATTAAATGCACTAGTACAGAACATATATTTATTTATTTTTATTCAAGAACATTGTATTTGTAGGGGCATCTAGCCTTTTTAATGTACAATATTAGGCCAAATTAATTACAAAGAAAATAAATGATACAAACAGATCAAGTAAGAGAAAAAAAATTAAAAAGGGAAACAACAATTACTTATATGGAACAAAAACAATAAATATACTGAATATAGAGAAAAGAATAAAACTAAAAAATGACAATATATTATATATAGACAAAAGAAGAGAGGAAAAAAGACATTTTTAATCGACTTTAATGAGTTAAATAAACATCAGAATAATACAGTCTATGTTACTACCTATATAGTTACGTTATTCTATAAAAGTTATACAATCTTACGGCCAACTTTCTTTGTGCAAAAGAACGAATTACTTCTTCATATATAGTCAATTGACTGCATTATTTCTGACTCCTGTTCTCTCCTATGTTAGATCTTAAGTAATTATTTACTCTCTTTAGCGCTGAAAACGACCGTTCTGCTGAGCTGTTTGACGCTGGTGTATACAACAGCATTCGGAACGCAATTCTTACGTTTGGATAAATGTGCTTATGTAAATGGAGCAGCAATCCAACGCAAAAACTCTTAGTAATTTTAATGAGAATGTTAAGCGATATTTGTTTAGCCAGAGATTGTGATTGCATACTTGTATGATATTTGTAATGCCTGTTGTAGATCCCTTGTGATCTTTTTAGGTTGAAAAAAAAGACTCCGCAGCCGGGGCCCCCAGGTCGGCTGGGCCCCTAGGCCCGGGCCTTGTGGGCATAGGCGGAAATTCAGCACTGGTTGTCCTCCGCTTAATGCAAATAAACATATACATTTTCTAGACCCACGGCAGTGTGTCAGTCAAGTTCGGAAAACCGGCGACGCACCAGCCATGTGTATATTTACACGAACCATTTCAAGCTACTTTCGACCCCCCATAACTAAAAAAACTATTAGACCTACACACTTGAAATTTGTCATGTCTAATAAGGCCCACTAGAACACATAGAATCCCAAATTTCATGAATAAATCTATTATAGTTCTTGGGTTATTAAGCTCTGAAAAGTGCCATTTTTAACACTGACTCACTGACTGACACACATCAAAAACCTAGAGTACTTCCGCTGATCCTTGAATGCTGAAATTTGGCATACTCTTAAGAGTTTGGGCTACAATTAAAGGGAAAAATCGAAAAAGTGAAACTTTCCCTTTTTCAGGACCTAAAATAAAGGGGTGAAATTTATTATAGGCTTAATTAACATATAGTAAAAATCGAGGGGTGAACCGCGATTGGAATTAGGTGTACACCGTCTTTGGAATTACTTTGGAATTCATTAGATAATCTATTTTCATCTATTGTCTTCTATTTGGAAATGAAAGTGGAAGTAGGTGTACACGATTTTAGGTCGCAGTTCACCCCTCGGTAAAAATACAATCAAGCTAGAATGCTGAAATTTGGCTTAATGGTAAAGCTTGGCACATTAATAAAGGAGAAAATTGAAAAACCGAAACTTTCCCTTCTTCGGGCCCCGAAATGAAGGGGTGAAATTGATTAGAAGCCGACCGGGTTTATAACAGATATTTTATGAGAAATATTTAATCATTATTAATATAAATGTTTAAATGTAATTATTTAGATAAAGTAAAGGATAAAACTTTTCAAAAATTAATGATATCTGACCAAAAACATAAATGTGAAAAAGGGGCCAAGTTCGGTACAAACGGCTTCGCCGACAAAAGAGTTTAAGATCTAAACGGGTACCAAGTTTGATAGCAGTAGCTTAAATCCTAGCTATATGAATGTACAACGTTCTTCAATTGATTTAAAAGAAAATTTGTTACGTTCTTTAATATTAAATTTATAACTTGCCAACTATTATATCCAACTAAATTGTTTCTAGTATAAAATAAAACAACTAGCGAAGCTAAATATTGTATTAAATATGACCACGTTAAACGTAAGTTATTGACTATTATAACTTGCCAAGTTATAAATTTAATATCAAAGAATGTAACAAATTTTCTTTTAAATCAATTGAAGAACGTTGTACATTACTATAGCTATGATTTAAGCAACTGCTATGGAACTTGGTACCCGTTTAGATCCAACTCTTTTGTGTGTACCAAACTTGGCCCCCTTTTTCACATTTATGTTTTTGGACAGATATAAATATATCGAGAATAAACCTGGCGGACCGAGTGTTGCTGGGTAATTTTTTACAGTTAAAGTGATATATCAATATTATTTTTAATTTTAAATTCAGCTAAAATGGTTGATTTTGATTTGCAGCCAAAATTAAATACAGCTTAATTGATTTTTTGCTAAAGTTTTGATCCGCTACAACCATCATCAAGGCATCAATCACTGTGCACAAATTTTTGAACTTAATTGCAATTAATATTAATATACTCTTAATATGTGCCATTGACATTTATTTATATATTATTATTTTCTTATTATCGTGATGCGATTCCAGGAATCATATATTATACTAGAAGGGACTGCCCCGCAGGACCATCGCAACTTGTTATAAGAAATTCCATTGACTGCATATACTTTTGATGCTCTCAGTGAGGCTATTAATGAAGTTAGGACATAGACTATCTTTTTCCTAAATAGTTTGCCGTACACATTATACATGTCTGGACTTAAATAAGATTTTTCAAAAAATGGACTTAAACCACTTAGGCTTTATATAGATATTCAATTGCATGTATATTGATAATGGCTTGTTGCTAGTTCAAGAAGTCCCTTGAGGCCTCACCTATCAATTCCAAAGAAAGCCAAATCTAATATAATAAGCGAAAAGCAGAGACATACGAATTAATTTACTTAACTTAGATGATGAAATGGAAACTTGCTTTCAACATACTAGGACTAATACTAAAATAAAAAATATTACAAATGATAGTAATCGAATTATATTTCTTCAATTAGTTTTTACACATTTAGAAAAGTAATCTTTTTTTTAATAACAAAATAATAATAAGACAATTACAAAAATATATTATACAATATTATACAGCACAAAATGATAATTTATAATAATTCGAAAAAACATTAAAATATCCATTATATGGCAATATAATTTCAAAGCAGAGAAATTAAAGCAATGAAATAACTACATATAATTTTATATTCCACCTAAAAATATATATATGGCAATACCTATTTGATTATAGAAACACATAAAATTTAATTTCTGTTGTATTATGATTAAACACTAATGACTATTGAGATAATTATAAGAATATAATAAATTTGAAGAAAATACAAGAGACAGAACTTCAGTCACGTGACGCACAAAACATCAATTGTTATTTTTTTTTTTTTTATTTTATTATTTTAGGCCCGACTTGAAGAGAAACGACTAGCATCCACGGACACTTGAAATGAAGGGGTACGCGGGTACCCACATGCACAGAAAAAAATCCACCATACATACGAACACCCAAGCAAACAGTTCACATCCATCCATACACACGTGACACGAAGTACAAGAGAAGTCGCAAAGGCAGGCAGAAGACGAGGCGCCGGCTTTACAGGGAAAATGAATGTTTACGAACGAGAGAGAGCGCCAAGAGAAATTATAAATAAGTAAAAATAAAGACAAATGTAAATTGACAGAGAGAGAGAGAGAGAGAGAGAGAAGAAAGATGAAAAAATCTAGGGTGACCGTCGCCAGAAATTTTATTTTCAATGACTAGTTGCGAAGACATTAAAATAAATAAATAAAATAAAAATATATATATATATATATAATATATAAATAATAAATAAATACAAAATCGAAAATTTGCAAAAATAAATATTTTACTCGGAATAGAATATTACCAAGCTATTAATAACACAAAAACAACAAAATTTATGTTTTAAAAAAAGTTCAGAGATCGAAACTTTGACTATTTTAATGTCTAAAAGCAGAATAATTTTGCCTTTAAATATTAAAGATCTTGAGTGAATATTGATGAGGCAGTCCAAAAAAAGAAGAAAATTTATACTATCTTTCCATCCATAAACCGACGTTTCGGAGGCTATTTCCTCCTTCTTCTTGGTTTTGAAAAGTCCGTGAAAGAAATCCAATGCGACAGGACATTCCCCTCTGTCTCCGAATAATAATATAATTATAATTCTGCTGAGAATGAAATACAATATATTATTGTTACTGCCACTGAAAGAGGAGACAGAGGGGAATGTCGCATTGGATTTCCTTCAATGACTTTTCAAAGCCCTGGGAGGGAATAGCCTCCGAAACATCAGTTTATGAATAAAAAGATAGTATAAATTATTGTCTTTTTTGGACTGCCTCATCAATATCCACTCAATTTCACTTATCAGTCCGTCTCCGAAAAATTACTCCAATCTTATTAAAGAACTTTTTGATACAATGTTTTCATCAAGAACACTCATACACGAAGTTCGACTTAAGATTTTTGAGTCATTATCAAATGGTTATGATATCATCTTTTTATTTGTAATGGAAGCACACTGCACTAACCACCCTATACAAGCTTGAATATGGCTCGATCTGAGGTCTCCAAACAGTTCTTGACAACCTGGATGCAAATAAGAGGCGAGCATTAAGACTTAAAGAAAGTTCTACTTTAATTAGCTCACTCACTTTTTTCATCATCTCATCAATTATTAGAATCGTTTCCGCCATTACCATTTGTTTTAAGATACTACCATGCCATGTTGTGTGTAGTGACGAAACGAAATAAACAATCCTTCCTAATAGATGATTCTGCTTTTACTAGCTCCCTCGATTAGCTGGATCATCGTAAAACCCTTTCTCCCTTTTAACTTTAATCATTGAGTGCATTACTCTTATTGGTAGCAATAACTTGATAATGACTATAGAATTAATCATTAAAATGAGCTTTTTTTTTAAGATTTATGCTAAATCCTTCTACTTTTAGAAAGAATTTACAGGGTGTTTCAGGAGGAATAGTAAATATTTTAGGAGGTGGTAGTATAGACGAATTGCAATAAAAAATGCCATATAACATGTGTCCAATTTTTATTTATTTATTTTTTTTCCCCAATATCGACATACTCAGCATGGGTAAATACGTGCTGAGTATGCCGATATTGGAAAAAAAAAATGGACACATGTAATATGGCATTTTTTATTGCAATTCGTCTATACTTCTTTTTCTTAGAGTTCCATAACCGAAACGGGCGTCGGCGCCTCTCCACATATACCTGTGCTGAGTGTGTTTAGTTGTTTTACACAGATATATGGGACCTACTTTTTAACGCCGGTTCCGAACGGCTAGTTCGGAGAGGTTTGCTAGGCAATTATACTCTTGGTAGATTGCCATTGCTTTCCAAGAAGAGGAGACTCTGTCTCGAACCAGCGTACTTCAGGTCAGCGGCCCGACACTCTAGCCACTGACCCACAGTCCCCTTCGTCTATACTACCACCTCCTAAAATATTTACTATTCCTCCTGAAACACCCTGTATATAATGTAAAAAAAAAATCTTAATACTTTACGGCGGCGAGATATTCTCCTTTATCAAACTTTAAATTTCAACTATAAGGATGTCGTCAAATATTTGAAAGATTGTTGGTAATGCCTTTAAAAGCTAAAACAGAAAAAGCATCAGATCCATAGCACATATGTGACCGAGGCCTATTACTGCATTAAGTTTAATACAAATTCACATTAGTTAATATATAATATGGTATATATTATCTAAATTTTCCACGTTACAGCCGTGATAAAAATACAAAATATTTTGAAACAATAATTCCGAGGTTTCAATAAATTTTCAATTATTTTTTTTATAATATAACATTAAAGTGAACTTGAATTCAACAAGTGCCGTAGATTTAAAATCAATTTGATGTTTTATATAGATATATATAAATATAATATTTAAAAAATATATTATTTTAAATTCGATTGAATATAGAAAGAGTAGAGAACACCTTGTCTTCGCAACTAATCAAATGATAATAAATGAAAAAGTCATTTTTATATTGAATATTTTAAAAGTATTTTGATAGAGCTAGGACAGAAGTATTACCCTCGCAATAACAAACCAGTGCTTTAAAACGTTGACTAACAACAAATGTTTTAGAAATTTAATACGATTATATATAATCCTTATTATTAAAAAAAAATTATATATATAATTTTATTAAATATTGCACTATTTTTCTCTATGAATAAGTTTAGAGTATGCGAGTGGATCTGAATATTAAAATCCTAAAACATGCTAATTAACACTTGAAATTTTTAGATTCATAAATATGGTTCATATATATAAGCTAATTTAGCATTACATATAATATGCTTAGATAATGTCACCCAGAGAAAAATGAAAAATTTATGGGCGTTTAGGAATGATAATGCGAGGGTTCCAATAAAACACTATCATAGACGCACAAATATATATATATGTAGTATTTATATATAATGTACTTTATTATTTTTAAATTTAAATTTTTTTTATTATTTATTGGCACTGACTATCGATGGCTCGGCGACACCCACTTATTTCAAGTGATATGTTTCTAAAGACGAAAGAGTGGCTAATAAATATTTAATCAGAGAAAAATTAATATTACCTTTTTTTCTATTTTTTGTTTTTGTTAGCCCTTATTCGTCTTACAAATGGCACATACTTTCATGCTTTGTGTTATTGCAGGACATAGCTGCGTTTCCCTTTACTGGGTTCCTTCATCAGCCGCTAGTCCATGCGGACTTCTTTAGTATTTTTATCAGTTATTTTATATTCAGTCAAACAATAAAAAATACATTGATTATCCTATAAAAAATTTGTTTATACATTTTAATACATCGAACGCGAACTCTAGGGATGTTCTTTTAATATTCACACATTGAATTCTGAATAATTCAGAAATCCAAGAGCTAAATAAATAAATAATTATTCCTTGGAAAAAGGACTCAAGTATTTACGCATGTAAAATAAGGAAAATCAAATTTCTAAATCAAATATACCTATCGTAAAATAGTATATTTTAATTATTAATAGAGATTTAGCAATCTCCATTAATATAATAAGATAAGAATTATATAAATGAGATAAAAAAACATTCTAACAAATTTCATCCCCAAAGTAAATAAGTACTTAAGGTCTTATTTATTTTCACTTGTCAGCTGAATTTTTAGCATTGAAAATGTTTTTCTTAATATAATGTGATACATATGAATATATGCAATGTGATACATATGAATATATGCAATGTGGTATTGGAGTCATAATTTTACATTTTATTATTGAGAATTCGACCTCAAAAAATAATTATTCCCTCTGTAAAAAATTTCCTACATCTGGCTGCCCTTGCTTCATAAGATGGAAAGAGCGATAGCTAGCTTTCACTTATTAAAAATTTGATTTATTTTCGCGTAACTATATATACTTAAGTATATATCAAAAATAAAAACATTTTAAAAAACAATCTTGGAAACGTTTATTAATCCAAAAATTGTTCTTTAAAAGATTTTTATTTTTTTATTAGTGAAAAACAATCAGTAAATATTTTTTTCTTTTTATATTTATATCATTATACATTTAGTTCTGAATCAAGCTAGTCCCCCATAAATTCACATCATCCATATTTTTATGACTATAATAATGTATACCTTATTTATGTATCACGTGACCAAATATAATTCTGTTTTTCCTGTGAATTTTTTACGGGTAATTTTACTATACACATTTTCAATGCTAATAATAATAGCCATCCGGTTTTTTATTAGGTAAGGGGTTAATGTGCTGAGTAGCATTAATATAATCTGTCAGAGATGCATAATTAAAATAGATACTGGTCAAAATCTATTCATCTCAATATTTACAGCACTTAATATCGAATGAACTTAAAATATATGTATATATTATATATCCCAGAGGGAATATGAGCCAAACAAGTTTCTTAAGACCAAGTTCAGCCTATGTTAAAGTTAATTGACGAGAGTCTTGCATTAAAATAAATAATCTTTGTAAAGTGACTTGAGTCGTTTTCACAAGCAAATATAAAATGACTACAGTTTCGTTGTTTCTTAATTATTTTGATTAAAAAAGAAAATGAACATCACTAGAGTAGTTAATCGTGAATAGAAAGGATTATCCTCCTGTAAAAACACCTATATTCTATCAATAATAATTAATTATAATAAATAAAAATAATACTAATACAGTGTAAAAGAGTAGGATAATATCTGTCCACAGGAAGAGATTATCCTATTTCTATAATAAAAGAGGGAGGGGAGGTGCATTTCAATGTGATGGATCAGGGAATATTTTACAATTTTTAGGCCTATTCGAGTTTTCTATGTCTAAAATACGCCTAACGCTTAGAAGCGTAGTTTTGGTGCAAAGAGAAGTTCGTTGCGAACATACTCGTACAAACCGAGTGCGATTCCAGAAAAAAAAAGAAAAAAAATATTTGTAAAATATATGTATATTTATATATTAAATATAAATAAATATACATATATTTAGATAAGTAGATATCAAAAGCTTTCTGTTAGCTTTAGTTTTTTAATACTGTTCTGTCTTATGTCTGGCTCACAATTAGAGCCCCAGTTGGGCGAATTGACTCTAGACCGGACACAGCCGGTAAGTGCAAATTATTATTAAATATATCTTCGGTCAGTTCATTTTGAAGAACAACCGAAATTCTGGCTTGCTCATTAGCATAAGGATCACAGCTATGAGAGAAAAATGGAATCATTCATGACTCAAATCCGATTCTTTTTCTATACAATATTATCAATACTTTTTTTTTTTTTTTTAAATAAATACTAGATCTATTGAAAATCATAAAAAATATTATCTTAGAAGATATTTAGTAATATTTATATATATGTATATATATATATTTGTATATAAATATATCATATTTTGCAATAAAACAGTTTAGCATAAAATAAAATATAAATAGTATTTTTTAAAGAGTTTTAAATTGTTCTTTTGTTATAAATTTTTGGTTAAGATTATAATTTAAGAACAATTGTAATTTTTTAAGAATTTCCTATAAGGAAAATCTAGATTGCCTTCTTTAGACAGGTAATATAATTATTTACAATAGGATAGAAATGATTATATTATATATATTATATCGCATAAAGACCTATGCTATATAGAAATAGGAAAGCTATATCACGGATACTAAATGCCAAGATAATTAGAATTTAAAATAAAAATTAAAACAATCTCTTTATGTAAAATAGAATATTCATCATTATTTTTTTTAATTCTTCTTTAGGACCTGGTACAAAAGAGTAGATAGAATATTACTATACAGCAATTAATAGTCAAAAACAATCAAAAATACAAAAAGTGAAGAAAACTTACTATGGATTGTCAAATACATTTGTCGTCTAGATATATGTATAGATTATAGTATTCAAAGGAGTATATAAGAATTAATAAGATAGAAACATAGTAAAAACTTTACAAACACTATTATTACTATTATTTTTATCTTTTCTTCCTTTTGTCTCGTTTAAAATAGAATAATATTTTTATTTATTTATTTATTTTAATGAAGTTATACAGATTAATAAGATTTAAAACAAAAAACTATTAAAATGTAACAATCCATAACAAGTTTAATTTGCTGTTTTATTTTTTTTACTATTGTTTGGTTTATAGTAATAAAACTATCTTTCTAATGTACTCAGGTCCTGTAGAAGAAAATAAGAACTAATAATTCGAAAGGACCTCTAATGGAGAGCTTGTTTTATTTGACTGCCTGTATTTTACCCTTAAAATTATATTATTTTTAAGAGAATAATTTCTTTAAAAAAATCAATAATAAATATAATATTCGAAGAAAAGTTTTCTTGGATGGTTTACTTTAATTATTTTAAGGTATTTTATTTTAATAATGAATATATTTTTTAATAGAAAAAATATAAATTTTAAAAAAGATAATTTAATTTTATTCAAATTACTACTTTTCATAGTTTAACTTAATATGAATAATTTTAAAATATAATTAATTTCATGTTATTCAACATAGATTGATTAAAATTTTATAAAAAATATAAATATATATTATATATATGTATATATATATATATATATATAACTTTTTTTTGTTAATTATAAGATAGAATTAACAGAAAGAGCATTTAGTAATGTTAATATAGCACAAATAATTTATTGAAATATGTAAATCTCTATATAGCACATAAAAATATCTAGACGTTGGTCCAAATCGCCAATTTGAATAAAAATAAAATAAAATAAATAATTAAAAATGGAAAAAGTAAAAAGCTAGTTAAGTTTTAAAGAGTTCAAAAATAATTTTATATACACTTGCAATGAAGAATAAAAAAATAAAACACGCTATTTTTTCAAAAAATATGATAAGTGTTTGTTTTTTTAGTAGAAAGTGAGATTTTTGTTTTTATTAAATATAAAAATAGAGTTTTTTTTTCTTTTTTTCTTATAGATAGAGTTGAGAGTGAGCTGTTTTATTGCAAAATCTATATCTATATTGGAAATGATATGCGCTTAGGGGCGCGTGCAGTGGTCCGAAGGCTAAGGAGGGGAGCATGCATCGGCTTTATCTGCTTCGCCGGCGCCGTTGGCAAAAAGGCAACGGGAAGCGACGCCCTAGGTTTGATCTGCTTCGTCGGCAAAAGGGCAATGGGAAGCGACGCCCTCGGCTTTAGCTGCTTCGCCGGCGCCGCAAGCAAAAGGGCGACGGGGATCGCCGCCCTTGACTCGGCTCTCAGGAGGCAGCCCCTGCAGGTGGTCGAACCCCCCGAGGTTTGATCGTCTCGCTGATTTGCCACATTGCCTCCTCACAGAGGAAGTCGTCGAAGTTGTTAAACATGGCCAGAATGCGTTCATGTCTTTTAAAATTATATTCTCTGTTCAGGGGCCATTTTAGAATTATTATTATTATTGTATTATTCATATTTCCTAAATATACGATTAAGGTAGTTGTTTCACGACAATACTAGCAAAAAGTTAATGCTAGAGTATATAGAACAGACAATAAGGATTAATAGTTCATAAGCCCAAAACTTTTTGCTGTTTATGTACCAATTCTAGCCAATCCCCTGTTCGTTTGACAAATTTGGCACCATTGTAAGAGATTGAATATTTTTATATTAAAATGAGAGATAAAATACATTTTAAAGGTCGATTTATTTCTATAAAAATTGTTTTGTTATTTTTTAACAAATGTAATCAACGCCTACGTTACACCTTATGAAAATTATAATTTTGAAAAAATCTAGCCAATGGGAGCTTTATACATCTTTCGCTGGTTAAATAAATGCGCTGTTGCCAAATTGTTTTTAGTGTAAATTTTTTTATACATTTTTCATTATTTATTCCTTATTATCTCAGAAACTGTGTTGTAACTATGAATCAAAATTTCTTGAAATATGTATTGGTTATTGTTTAATGTTGGTTTAGTTTTTTATAAAAATGGTAAGAAGGGTATCTTAATTATAATTAAATATGTATGTAAATTTTCCGATATCCCGTATAGTCCAATGTTAAAGAGCCTGAAAAACTCGATTTTTGAAATTTAATATCTCCGGAAGTGTTCATAAATTTCGTTTCGATGAAGAAGTATTTAAATAATAATCTGTCTAAATTTCAAAAAAATCCTAAAAAACGCATTTGGCGGAACAACTACCTTATAAATAAAATTATATAATTACCCTTTTGAAAACGCTTCATATTTTCTACGATATGGTATTGTTGCCAGCGTTTGCTGAAGTTAATAGATCCGTCAGCGAGTAAATCATTATTTCCAATGTGTACAAATGTTAAATCTTGAAGCACCAAACCACTACAAATAAATGAGAAATAAATTTAAAACAGTTATCAACATTTTTTTTTATGTTTCCAAAGGTTTAAGATGGTTTTGAGGGTTTTTGATTTCATATTATACAGGGTGGGACATAAAGATCTACCACATTTTGAAGAGGTATATAAAAATGAAAAAATTTAACTAGAAAAAAACTGAATATATTTTTGAAAAGAACATAAAATATATTTTTTTAATGTGTTTTAAACATTATCAGACAAAAAAGAGGGGGGAGTCCCCTGGCTAGCAAGAGAGAAATTAACAATTATCAAACATGAAAAAAAAAAGAAATAGAAATGTATGCTCATTAACAAATAACATGATCAGATTTCCATCAAAAGACAAAACGTATTTTAAATAATTCCTCGCAAAAACCCGATACCAGGAGCAAACGACTCATTAGCAATCACGACTTTTGCGATAAGTTGTTAAAGAAACCTGGTCAAAATCTTAACAAGGATAGTATGACCTCTCTCTATTTCAGGTAATCGCTGCTTGTGAGAACTAAATAACATTTTTCACAACTCTAGGACATTAGGTCTTGAGAAAATTTATAATTGACTTAATCATAGGAGACAAGGACTATAATCCCAAGTAGTAACAGACAGACTGTTCCACAAGTCAATGCCAGATCCTACAAATGAATTTAAACCGATATTATTCAAGAATCTTGGCTTACGAATCTTTTTTTTATGATCAGCTCTACCTAAATAACTTGGTTCCTGAAATCTATTCGTTATTTCCTCCCAACTCCTAAAACCCTTATACGCTTTGAAAATCAGAAGGTTTGTATTCACCCCCTCGGAGAATGAACCCGTGAAATATCTATCATGATTTCTATATCAGATTGGTTCTCCTCAGGAGGCCGGGATTGCATTTTTGGCAGTCAGGTTCAATTTCCGAAGGAGTGAATACAACCCTTTGAATATACCTACATATAATGAAAATCCTCTATAACACCTCAGTAATTGACAAACTCTCGTGATCTTTAGAAATCTTTACTCTGCTATTATTGGCACTTTGAACTTTTTTAGTATTAAACTAGCTGGAAAGGCCCGCCTTCGGCGGCCCTCTTGCTAGCCAAGGAACTCTTGTTATTGATTTGTATTGATGTTTTATTAATTTCTGTAGTTAATTTGTATTTGATGTTTTGTTGACCTAGCCACCGAGGACTTGTGCCTCTAAAGCAGGTCGAGTAGTAAAGATTTATTTATTTATTTATATATTATAATAATAAAAATCATTCATAACACTTCGTCATCAGTAGTTGACTATCTCACGTGATTTCAATTAGATATTTTGATAATGCCTTAAGTTCTTTTATAAATTATATATTATACAGTATATTGAAACAATATTAACAATTTGTAACAAAAAATGGATGTTTAGAGAGAGAGGTAATAATATTATGTAAAGAAATATTGATTAGAATATGAAACTTACATATATGGGATACAAGGGGGCTGGGTGTCCGCAAGAGCTTGACGATATGCTCGAAAGGAACTGCTTGAGTCGATGAGCGCACAGTATTCCTTAAGTCCTTCTGTGATGTGTTTGTGCCATTCAAGGCGGCGAATTGGGGCAGAATCGAGTGCAGAAAGAAGAGCCAAGTAAGAATTGAAGTTGTTTAATTTGCGCAGATGTTTCATAATCTTGATGAACTTCACAACAAATCGCTCTCGGTCTTTGGACTCATTTTGTTCTAAAATTCTTGATCTAGCCCTAATATCAGAATATTAAGATATATTAAAATAATAGTAATAAAATTTAATAATATAAACGAACGGCGAAAATAAATACCAATAGGACATTTTATTAAAATGTTCTGTAAATCTGGTTAGATGAGGACTACGTTCTTCATTTTGTTCACGCGCCCAGATGAGAACTTCTGGGATTTCAATTTTGATAAATAAATTTCGATCCAATAGTGTCATTTGTTCAGCAATTTGTTCAGGTTTAAATTCAAGTAAGCTCGATTGTCTGAAAATATAACAAGATCAATTTATAACAGAAAGATATAAATCCTCTACTATTCCAAATTTAAATAAATAACAATATAGAAAAAGATAAGAAACAATTAAATTAAATCTAGTACAATATTTGATTATTATTAATTATTAAATTAGGGAACGAAGAAAAGATTTTTATATTACAGACAAAAGGATCAGCCGGGATTCGAATCCGGGATCTTGGCATGTGCGCTGCGATGCCTTTATAAGAGCCTTAGCTCTTATCCTCTAGGCCACTGATCCCCGAACCCAATCTGATACCCAATGTCTATATGAATTTGGAATTTCATTTTTATTTAATCGATTTAATGGATATAGTTTAATTAGTCAAGCCAACTACAGAGCTGCAAAAAATGAACGAGGAAGAGATTAAAAGATTAAATAAAAATGAAATTCCAAATTCATATAGACACTAGGTATCAGCTTGGGTTCGGGAATCAATGGCCGAGAGGATAAGAGCTAAGGCATCACAGCGCACTCGCGAAGATCTCGGGTTCGAATCGCGGCTGATCCTTTTGTCTGTAATATAAAAATCTTTTCTTCGTTCCCTAATTTAATTTAATTTATAATTGTCTTTCGACGTGGCCTCATTGTGGTTGCGCCCTGGAGTGAAGAAGAAGATTTTTTCGAACTTTGAGTTCGCGATCGAGTGGGAGGCGTTTGGATATAATTATTAATTATTATTAGAATTATTCCTAACTCGCTTTCATATTTTACTATTCGTTGTATACAAATCGTTTATTTAAAGACTAAAGCCAAAGCCGCAAGAGCTTGGCTTATATGCAAGTTAAATGGATGATTCATCCGTGTAAACAGACATTTGAATAACAAATGTCCCGGGGCAGCTGAAAGTCTTGCCTAAGATTTGGCTAAAGTATACTTAGTTTTAAATAATTTCTAATTTACACGAAATGACCCTTTAAAATGACACATAAATAAATTGATCGATACCTTGTATAAACCCCTAAAGAGGGAAGAAGAAGTGCACTCGTTTTCGTTTGCATTCGTTTAGTGTTATATTTTTCTAAAATCTTGACTCGAAGTGCTTTTGCTTGTGTTAAATCACCCGAACACAAT
This sequence comes from Forficula auricularia, assembly GCA_024734495.1. Classification (NCBI taxonomy): domain Eukaryota; kingdom Metazoa; phylum Arthropoda; class Insecta; order Dermaptera; family Forficulidae; genus Forficula; species Forficula auricularia. Next base: position 3,642,814 of record JALMQS010000030.1, on the reverse strand, counting down.
AATTGATAAACAAAATCCATTAATTTTCTAACACAAATATCATCTAAATCGGAAACCCTAAAAAGAAATTAATTTATCAATTAAAAAGAACAAACTTAAATATAATGAATTAGGATTGCTTTAATAATATTTACGTGAGATCATTAACAACCCGAACAAGAAGAGAAAATGTTTCACGAGCTGCACGTTGTTTTGGTATATCCGAAGAAGCACATTGAAACTTTCGCTGTCGATAGCATAGTTTGTCGATTAAATCGACGGGAGCAATAAAAGTACGATATGTAGTGAGAAAGGCTTCTTGATAGGAAAAATCTAGAACCAAAAAGGGCGAAGTAATTAAAAGGTAGTTATTTAAAATTAAATATATATATAAGAAATAGTAAACATTTAAATAGAAAAAAGCGCTTTTATTTCCAAGTGCATTAAAAGAAGAAAACAAATGTAGTTTTAGTACTCTAAAAACTTGTTTAAGTTAGTTTTGGTGATTTCGAATATTTTTATCATGTTTAAACTAGAAGATTGAAACTTGGCACCCCCTATCTTTAGCGCCCACCCGCTCTCACTATTTACATCTAACCAAAATCAAAAGGGAAATAACAAGAAACTTGGGAAAATGAGTACCTTTTTAGGTTATTTATTTATACAGTATATTTGGTGGACCGCTCTTTAAGTCGATAAATGATTTAATCAAAGAAAAAGTAATACAGTGAAACCCCTCAAATCCGAACGCAAAAAAGAGAAATTTATTTAGTCATAACACAATATTCTACACTATAACCTTAATTTACATAATTAGTTGAAAAATTGACAAAGAAGTACAGTTAGCATACCTACCTAACAAAGTGTAAATGTGTCTACATACTTATGTCATACAGGATTGAAAAACGGTAAAAGTTGGTTATTGAGATTCCTTAGGTTAATCACTTTGCAAAAACAATGAAATAATAATAGAAAAATATCACTTAATCTTTCACTTGATATCAGTTATCTTCAATTATCGAAGCTGCTTTCGGCTAATCCGAACAAATTGAAATCCCAACAGGCTACAGCCCCAATTAGTTCGGATTTGAGGGGTTTCACTGTAATATCATTTGTTTATACTTTCAGGAATTTTTGTTAATTGTTAGCACAGAATCAGTCAATTTGATTTATATTTGCATTTTAGATTAAGTTTTTATGGAAAGAGAATCCAATACTTCGGCGAGCTGTTTTTCGGATTAGTTAACATATCACATTAATTATTGATAAAATAAAAAAAAAATAAAAAAATACCATTTTTATTGGCTTTGGTGGCAAGTATAATTAAAGCATCCGGATGTCCTCCTCGAATTTCTGGACCATCGTCTTCATTTCGTTTGTGCACAAGGTAACGATTGATTTCAAGTTCATCCAGAGGGTTGGGAGAAGGAGTTCGGTCCACGATGGAGGTTTCATTTGGCGAGACTGACTCTTTGGGAGGGGCAGCTGACACTCGTGGACTTGATAAAACAGGAGAGGCAGGCTCAGGGGCAGGGGGTAGTGGCGAAGTTGAAATGACAAGAGGCGGCTCTTCTTTGTTTGCAGGCTTCTAAAAAATAGTATATTATATTCAGTAAATAAATTAATAAGAAATTAATGTATTTATTTCAAATCAATTCTTAAATGAATGAAGTAAAATTTCCTTGCTTTTATTATATCTGTTTGTCGGAGGCAATTAATTTATATGGTAAGCTAACAGTCCGAATAGCAACATTAGCGCTTGGGGTCGATCCCAAGGGGATGAAACCTCTGTCATGCAATATATACATAATTATCATTAAGATAATTTTTTACTAAGATCACTTTGTCTCTAAATTGTAAATTCTTTATTTAATTAATGAATTTAGTTCACAATATATATATATAAATATATATTATTTATATTCATGAAGCGTGGAATTGCAAAAATCATAGTACATTTTTTGCCGTTTTTTCATATGAAACTTTGCTGTACAAAATAATACAAAAAGGGTAAGTATGATTTGGACTCATAAACCGAGGTTATCCTACCTAATAAACAAATATATTAGTAGATATATAGATTCTTATTCAAACGTAATTTAAGAAGAATTATCTCAGGGAAGATACTATTATATTAGTGCTTAGAATTTTTCAAAATTGCTACTCTAGGCAAAATACTGATTTATTATTATAATTATTATTATTAAATATTAAAAAAAATTATTTTAATTTTTATATTTATTCTACTTTTAACGAAACCCTACAGCTTATAAGTTCATAAGATTTTTTTTAAAATGAAAAACTATTATAATTCTCAAAATACTTAAGATATTAAAATCGTTTAATTTGTCGTTCATAAGGAGAGAATGGATGAATGTATGTATATAAATTTTCGCAATGTTATGTTATAGATATCCCGTTTAAGACAAAAATCGTATAAAAATGGATACTCTGACACCCTCCTACGCAGTCATTTTTCAAGTTTGTATCTTATTTAATTTACTAGCTATAACGGTCTAACAGACAGAGAGGCAGTGTAGTGACATTAATAGGGTTTCATTTTGTTTTTGTACGGAACCCTAATAATGAGTTTTTTTGGCACTTATTCCCTTTTAAATTTCCTCAGTTCAAATATAAATAAAGTTACACCTGTATAATTTCTTGTGCTTCTTGAGGGGGTGTAGTTGGCCTTGGAGACCCTCTAATACTAGGTTGCCGATTTCGTTTAGGTGGCAATGCAGGGGGAAGACCAGACATATCCCTTCGAAGAGGTGAGAGAGTAGATTCACTGGCTCTAAATGAAAAAGAAAATATTATGTTATTAGTTTTAAAAAATGCTAAAAATATAACATGGATTATTATTTATTATTATTATTATTTTGTAATTCTAAATAATATAAGTAATTGTCACTTAAATTGTAAATCCATGTAACTTGTACCCTATGAGATGCGAAAATTATGATATTAGTTTTAAAAAATGCTAAAAATATAAAATGGATTATTATTTATTATTATTATTATTTTGTAATTCTAAATAATATAAGTAATTGTCACTTAAATTGTAAATCCATGTAACTTGTACCCTATGAGAGGCGAAATTTGCCCAACTACATTTAAGTATATTGAATAAATGAATAAAATAAAATAAAAATTATGTGATGTAGCCATCTCATGAGACTCTACCATAGACCTTGTCCCTCTCCCCCGTATATTAAAATTAAATAAAAAAATCAAATTGATTTTTTCCCTTCCCCAATAGTTTCACAAGGCTCTAAAGAGTAAGTGCGAAATTTGGTTCAAATGGGACTAAGGGTTCAAATTTTTAAAAACACTTCCACCAAATTTTTAGTCCGATTTCAACCAAAATCTAATTAGTTTTTAATCGCATTATAAAAAATCTAATCTGGATACCTTCATTGGTTTTTGAGCTAGAGCATTCACAAAATTTGGTAACACATTTTGACAAAATAATTAATATCTCTTAAAATATTAATTTTTCAATGTTTACTATATAAGGTTTTATTGTAGACCGAAAAACCCTGAATTTGCTCAAGATTTTTTTATCAAGTATTTTAATTCTTTTTGTGAAAATACGAACAAAAAACAACACTTTTTTCATGCACGATTACATACCCGGTATGGTAAAGAAAAAAAAAACAAAGTATTATAATAATTTATTTTAGTCTCTTAGTAACTTACGTAGTTAATGTGCGTGTATCAAAACTACAACTTTGAGCAGAGCTTAAATGAGTTCCAACAGTGGTAACATCGGTTGAAGACAAGGCATGAAATGCAACAGAATGTCTCATAAAATCGCCTGTACCGTTGCCAGTTGAAGAGCTATGACTTTGCGAGCAGTTGCCGAACATTTCCATATAAGCCATTACTGGAAAACAAATTAAAATAAAATATTTACAGATTAAAAATCAGGAGTGACATTAGAAAAAACAAATAATAACAAATCATAAGATAATACATTATTTTTTTTTATTTAATTAAAAATGAGAAAAACTTTCAAAGTAAAATTGAAATAATAAAATAAATAATCTTGAAAAAACAAAAAAAAAAACATGATTAATGGGAAATTAAATTATGTACCAAATTTGACTAACAAAGGTCTGCGATAAAAATTGTTTGAATAATTTTATGTGATTTATAGATTATATCAGCTGCTGAATGCGTAAATAGATTCCATCATATCAAATTTTTTCACAAGCACGAATTAATGACGGTAAAGGTATATAAATGGACTCATCCTAGTTTGGCTTGTAATGTAATGTATACTTTGTTTGTTAATTTTAGAATTTTTTTTTAAATCAGAGAGATAAGAATATTACTAAAACGAACAACTTTTCATAAGTTAAATATCGCAGACGTGTGTAAATTAAATTTCAGAAATCACATCCTCAACAACTTTGCTTCTCATAAAATTTGCCGTAGAGTTAATAGTACAGGTGTTATTTTATAATTTCCATTATTGGCCTCACAAAACCCCCCAAAACCCCCTTTTGAGGTCAAAATATCAAAATATTCTATAGCTCAGATTTTAAGTTAGAAGACATCTGATCAAAATACAAAATTTCATAAGAATATCTCCAGCCGTTTTTATGCCCACTGGACACAAAAGAGCGCGAGCAGGCAGAAAACAGACAGTAATTTTGTTGAAGGTGTTTTCTTTGATAACTTTGCTTGAAACGTGTGCAACCAAAATTTGAGGCGATTTGGATCAATGTACAGACAAAACATTAAATATATTATACCAGTGGACTCTAAAGTAGGTAGGTACGTATAGGCGCTGACATCTCCAAAGAAATGCAAAGAATTAGAAGAGAAAATTATTTAGGTTTCTTAAAATTTGACTTAAAGCATAGACACCAGATTGGCTAAATCTTAGTCGTCAAACAATTTTTTTTTTTTTTCAAAATCTCAAAGATACTAATAAGCGTACCAGGGACTCGACACAATGTGTTAAGCAGTTAAGAAAATAAAATTTTGATATCATCTATTTGTATTTTTTTCCTAGAGTCACTATTGGCAGGAAAAAATAATCGAATTAATTTAAGTATAAGAAATATTAACCTGTATTTTAAAACAATTATGAATACTGCATAGAAGAGGAATTTCTAATAGCCGACAATAAAAACCCGACTGAAGAATACGCTATTAGTTTAGTTAGCCTAACCAAAAAAATTGAATTGTTTTTTGTCAGATTAAGGTAAAATGCTAATGAATGTTATTAAATCTTATTTTTCTTTGCTTTTGGACGTGTTATATAAATTTTCTGACTTTGGAGACCACTGGTTTAAATATTAAAATTCAAACCAAATAATAGGTAAGTATACTTATTTATTTTTTTATATATAGGAAATACAATAGTAAAATTTTCATTTGGAGATAAAATTTTCCCTATTAATTTTAGAACTAAAATATAAAAATGATCAGAATTAAAAACTGCATCTGATTTATTAAGAGGTTTCTTTTAGAATATTATGAAAAAGAAAAGTGCTAAAAACTCAAAAATTAGATTCAATTAAATTTTAATTATGAATTTTGGCTTAAATAACAATTGGATTGGTAGAAGAGATACAATTTATTAACTAGATCGTCTGATTTAGCGTTGTAGATTTCTTTTTATATGGTAGAAGTACCTGAAGGTGAAAATTTTTGAGCACTGAGTGGAGATTATTATTGATTTAAAAAATTCACTTGTTAAGGGTTCAATAATATTAGGCAAATGGAATATTGAGTTTTAAATGCCAGGGATCAGGGACGGCGGAATTGTGGGGTCAGGGGGGTCAGCTGACCCCCTGGGAATTTGTCTACGTAATCCATACTCCAAAGACCCCCAGGTAGGCCTACATCACTTTCCAAGTTTTGACCCCCCTGGCCAAAGATCGTTCCGCCGTGCCTGCCAGGGATTTTATCAGCGATTAGGACAAGGTTTGGCTGTAAATGGCGATTTATTCGAACATTTAATTCAAATGATTTTGTTTCTTGTCTCTTTTCTGGATTTGTCTGTTTAATTGTCTGTATATTTAATTAATAAGAAATTAAATAAGATATCGGTGAAATTATAAACGTGCATTTTCTTTATTAATAATAATTCTTTAATAATAATTTCGCAGAAAGAACGTATAAATAAATTTGATACAGTTTTCAATTCTGAACATCCTTTGTATACGTTTGTTCTAAAATTAATAGGGTGAAATCTATCACCAAATGAAAATCTTACCAGAGTATTTCCTATATAGAAAATGAAAATGATATATGATCTATTAGAAATTAGAAATATCTATTAGATATATAAATATATAGATAATGAAAGTAAAAATCTAATCTAAAATAGAATATAATGAATGTATCGTGAAATCTTCATATGCACCTCAAAATGAATGTGGTGAATATGAATGATGAACAGATGAATGAAATGGTATGAGCCTAAAATAAGCGCCAGGACGCACTTACCAGAGTACGCCACGGATTGAAACACTGTGAGAACAACACATAAACACACACACATATAATTGTGTTAGTAATAGTAATAGTAGAAGAGAAATTTCTGTTCAAGTATGTGTGTTTCAATTATCAGTAAAATTGAAAGGGAAAATTTAGTGAGGAAAAAAGACATGGAAATAGTTTATATAAGGAAATATTCAACTTTATTTAGGTAGGTATTTAGTTTTTCATTTAAAAAATTTTAAGGATTCTATTTTGAGGAAATAATGGGAAAAATTTTGAATCTAGTTATCAATCCATTTCATTAAAATTTTGTCAATCTATGTTATTTTTAATAAAATGCATTTGTGATTAAATATTTTAACAATTTTAAATTACTTACATTGAGTGTAATAAAAATTTAAAATTTTTAATTTTTTTTGTTCAATATTTATTTTAAGTAAATTTAATAAATATTTTAAAAGAGATAGTTATACTAAAATAAATATCCTATTTTTAAGATCAATTTGTTAAAAATATTTTGTGAATATACTGTATAAAATACTGCTTATATTCTTATTTCAAGATATTAATGTTTTGCTTAAACTCACTGTGCTTTTTCTTAAGAGGTAAAGGAGGTGGTGCAGAACCATCTGAGGGACTAATTGCTGAAGGTATGGCATTTGTAGATGCAGCAGAAGTAGTAGTTAAAGAAGCCAGAGAAGCTGCCGAAGCCACAGTTTTACCATGACTTGGACTTGAGGAACATGAAGCTGAGACTGAGATCATAGTAGATTCTGAATGTTGCCAGGTCTAAAAATAAAATAAATCATAAGATAATTAAAAAGAGTATTGAAAAACAAAAAGTGAGATAAAATTAATTTTATAATTAAATGACGAGGAGTAGCATATATGTATGAAATTTTTAAGAAATATAAATATTTATACAATTAAACAATATCCTAACACCTCCCAATCGATCGCAGACCCCAAAGGTCGAAGATAATTTTCTCTTCACCCGGGGCGCGATCACAACGAGGCCGTGTACTATATATACAATTATAAACTAAGTTAAATTTAGGGAACGAAGAAATGATTATTTTTATTAAAGACAAAAGGATCAGCAGGGGTTCGAACCTGGGATGTTTGCTTATGCGCTGCGATGCCTTTTCATTAGAGCCTTAGCTCGTATATCAGTGGGTAAGAAGATATAGGAGCTAAGGAAAAGGTAAGCAAAGATCCCAGGTTCGAACCCCGGCTGATCCTTTTGTCTATAATAAAAATAATATTTTCTTCGTTCCTAAATATAAATATTTATTTTTTTATTTCAAAAATTTTTTAATCATATTTTTTTTAAATACTTTATTTAGTTATATAAATTTCTAAAAAACGAAAGAAGTTAATAACTGAATACAGTTTGGTGTATAAAGTAGTAAAGTAGTTTGATATATTAAGTATTGAGTATATTATTAACGTATTATCAGATAATGAGCTTAAATAGAGGGATGAAAGATCTAGAATAATTCTAAAGCTCTAGACAGTGATTCCCAAAGTTGTCTGGAACGCGATCTAAAAAAAAATGTCAAAGTTCGCGACCCATCTTATAGGATAACCATATACTACTCTGATCAAAAAGTACCCGGAATCTGTCAATAAAGATGCCGGTCGGGCAGACGTCTTGCGACTATCGTCCTATCAGTTTCAGGGCCCACCTAATATACGCTCACGACCCGCCAATGGGTCGCGGCCCAGAGTTTGGGAACCACTGCTCTTGACAATCAATTCATAAGATTGGAATTGGGAAATTAGTCTGGCTGACTTAATTTTATATATAATAGAATAATTTGATGCAATAAAATGTTGTACAAAAGAGATGGAACTTATATCTAGTCCAGGGTGGGGTCTTGCATCGTGAAAAGGAGAAGAAATTTGAGGGGTTGGCTTGGAATTAAAGGTACCTGTGGATGAAGGTCTTGAAAGGCTGAAGGTTATAGGTAGCCAAAAAGACCGATGCGGGAGGAGAGTTCCTAATTTCCTAAAACTCTAATTTTTAAAACCCATTTTGCAGTCCTTGAATTATCTACACTTATGAGAAATTTAACTAAAGTAATTATTAAATAAGCTGACGTGTTCTGATATGGCCATCCACTTGACTTTACCATACAACCTGGCCCCTCACATATATTTAATATTTAATAAAATTATTTATTATCATGTAGGGGAGGGGGGGTTAGTTTTTGCTTTTAAGACTTCTGGGATCGCACTGATTATGTATACAAAATTTGGTTGAGTTTGGTCAAATGGCCAAGATTTTAATTTTTTGACCATACACCCCCACCCCCATTTTGGGCGGTTAGTTTTTGCATTTTTAGACTTCTGGGGGTCCACTGATTATGTAAACAAAATTTGGTTGAGTTTGCTCAAACGGCCTAGATTTTTAATTTTTACCCCCCACCCCACTTTTTGGGCGGTTAGTTTTTCCATTTTTACTCTTCTGGTGTAGAAAATTTTGTTGAGTTTGGTCAAATGGCCTAGATATTAATTTTTTGACCCAGCACCCCCCCCCCCATTTTGGGCGGTTAGTTTTTGAATTTTTAGACTTCTGGGGTCCCACTGATTATGTATACAAAATTTGGTTGAGTTTGGTCAAATGGCCTAGATTTTTAATTTTTAACCCCCCTCCACCCCCTTAATTTTGGGTCGATATGCACAAAAATCTAATCAGCTCTTAATCTCAATGGACCAAAACTACGTGTGAAATTTGGTTTCGATATTCACACTAGTTTTTGAGCTAGCTCGTCCACAAAATTTGGTAACGCACAGACTAACTAACTAACTAACTGAGTAACAGACATTTTGACAAAAAAATTATTATCTCCAAAAATATAATTTTTTCCGATGTTCACTTATTAGGGCTTTTTTTATAGCGAAATGCCATGGTTTCGCTCAATTTTTTTAATCGAAATAGTTTCAGCCGTTTTTGAGATATTTCGAAAAAAGAAGGAAAAAAAACACTTTTTTCATGCACGATTACAATACTTGACCATACCCTGTATGGTAAAGTAAAAATCATATCGTTAACGTCTTAGATAATCAGCCTTTTGAGATTTTGGAATTTTTGAAATTTTCCACATAAAGAGTAATTTAAATCAATTTCTAAAATTCTTGGAGTAATAATGTATACTAATACTATATAAATTGATTGATGTCTGATCGACTTGATGTTCTTAAGAGAACAATATCATCGGAAAAGGCCTAAAATAATGTTCACTTTTACCGAGGGGTGAACCGAGATTGGAATTAGGTGTACACCGTCTTTAGAATTATGTGGAATTATTTTGGAAATCATTAGAGAATGCCCCTTCATCTATTGTCTTCTACTTGGAAGTGGAAGAGGAAGTAGGTGTGTGTACACGATATTAGGTTGCGGTTCAGCCCTCGACTTTTACCATCTTATTCCATAAACATAAATTTAAGTGAATGAATCGAATCTGAGTGAGCAATTATATATTAATAAACTCACCTCTTGATCAGGAACATTATCATATTGAGAAACTTCTCTCCGTCGACGAGATCGTGTTTTACTTGGTAATGCAGGTACTTCCGGTTCACCACTTGAAGTTACCTTCTAAAGGAAAACAAAGTCAACGAATTGTATGTTTACTGGTTAAATTAAATTAAATTTAAAGGGAGATAACCTTTTTACCTCATTTCCGGTGAGCGCTTTCTCTCCGCTATTCCTACTTGAGACTCTAGTTGTCGATGTGGTTGTCATCGTCTGTGATGTATGTGAAGAATGTGAAGCTCGATGCAACCAGTTATTCCCAGTTTCAACCGAAGATGACGCCACGCTTGAACTACTATGTTGACTTGTGCTAAAAAACAAAAATAAATAATATAAAAAAGCTGCCAACTGCAAATGAAACTAGCATGCCGAAGTTTTAATAGATAACTAATAATAATATATTAGAAGAATTAACATATTCTTGAAGCTTCAAGTGATTGAACATCAATTATTATTGATTATTCAAAAACTGTTATCAGGAGCAAAATACCGATTTAATATTATAATTATTATTATTATTTATTAAAGTAATATTTAAAAAATTTATCTGAATTATTTAATTTATTATATTTGGATAATATTATATTCGCAGAGATAAAAAAGTGTCCGCAAATGGATTCTAACCATGCAAACAGGCCCTTAGTACACTAGCCCTTCTCTCTACAAATTACGCTAGATAGCTTGAAATAAGATGTTGTTAAATAGGATACTAAATTTTTTTGTAAAGATAAAAAACGATTACAACTCATGAAATAATTAAAAAATCAAAAACTTCTTATTTGTCCTTTATAAGCAAAGAATAGAAGGATTTGTAGAATTTATTCATATAATATTTCTATGTTTTGAAAATATCGAAACCCTGTAAAAATGAATACTTTGACGTTTTTAATTAAATTCGAAAAAATTCAGTCTCATTTCACTTAAAAATCTTTACATGGATAATTAGACCTTTCATAAAATATTCACCCGTTGTATCGACATCAATATGATCCCATTTTTCGATTCTATGGAACCTTAATATAAATAAGTTAAAAATTTATATACCATAATAAAAACAAATTTATGCTAGTAATAAATTAAAATAATAGTAGACATGCAAATCGAAAGCTTTTGTTTTTTCATTCATTTATTCATTCATCGTTTATTGTTATAAAAAACAAAAATTAAAAATGAATTGAAAAAAGTGTTAATATTTTAAAGTTGATAATAAATGTTCAATAATGGGAGCATTTGGACTACTTGACGTTAGAAGAATTTTGAGAATTCGAAGATATAGTTATTATGGTTCAGTGAATATAAAGAAATTTTAACCCCTATCAACTATATTAAGTATATTATATAGTTTTGGAAAAATATTCTCACATAGACGTTTTAATTTTTAAATTTGAAGTAACTTTTAAATGCTACGAAAAATTTTAACATGAGTGAAACACATGACGAATGACAGTTTCCGTCTAGTCGTTATATGAAATTTAAGTATTACATTAAAAAGATTCAAAAATCAAATATTGTATATTTTGATGGGAATGTCTAAAAAAAATCTTTATTTAGATTCTAGTTGATCTCAAACGGAGCTCTTCAATTTACTGAAATAATTTAATTATATAAATTTAATACATAAATGTTGGAAAAAGTTGTATAGATATTAAAAATTTTTAGCATTAAAATTTTATAGGTATATCTATATATATAAAATTAAGGTTTTGTCTGTACATTGGTCCAAATCACGCCAAATTTTGATTGCACACGTTTCAAGCAAAGTTATGAACGAAAGCACCCTCAATAAAATTTCTGTCTGTCTCTATGTATGTATGTTTCCGTGGGATCCGCAAAAAATGGTCAAGATTCACGTAAAAACGGCTGAAGGGATTATTATGAAATTTCATATTTCCATCAGATGTCTTCTAACTTAAATTTTTTGTTTTATAATGTTTTGATATTTTGACCTCAAAAGGGGTTGGGAGGGGAGGGGGGGGGGGGGGAAGCACACGAATAGAAATTATCAAATAACTCCTAAAGTATTAAATCTACAGCAAATTTTCTTATGAGCAAAGTTGTAGAGGATGTGATTCTGACTTTTGTTTAAAAAAATTCCTCCCCCTAAAAAAAGGGTAAAATGTAAATTCTTGCCCTTGGAGCAAACTCAACCAAATTTTGTATGCATAATCTGTGAGCCTCTAGAGAGCTAGAAATGCAAAAACTAACCACCCAAAATGGGGGAGGGGGGGGGGTTAAAATGTAAATTCTTGGTATTGGAGCAAACTCAACCAAATTTTGTACACATAATCTGTGGGCCACTAGAAGACTAGAAATGCAAAAACTGGGTGCGGGGTGGGTGGAGTGCAGTGGTGGGGTGCGGGGTTGGTGGAGGAGGGGGGTGTGACATAGCGGGATGGTGGTGCTCGGGTGTGGTGCGGGGGTGGGTGCCCAGGGGGCTTAGCGGGTGCAGTGTCGGGGTGGTGGTGTGGGGTTCGGGTGCATGGTTCGGGAGTGGGGGTGCTGGGGGTGGTTCGGGGTGGGGGTCCAGGGGCATAGCTTAGTACTTATATATATTTTAAAATATTTTTCAAAATAACGAAAAATATAATATTAAAGTTCAAGTAAAAAGAGCAAAGAATTTGGAAAAATTAATTCCTAATTAATAAATTTAACAATATTTTAAAGAAAAATTATAATATTTACTGTTGAGTAGTCATTTGGACGGACGACGAAGCTGTGTAACTTTGAGTGGATGATCGTAAAGAATGCATTGAAGCAAATCCTGAAGATGAGTCTCCAGTTGACGAGAGGCGTTCATGTTTAGCGGTAGCCGCTGCTGCCGCAGCTGCAGCAGCAACTACCGAAGCTGCCGGCGGATCTCTTTCCCAACAACAACAACTTCCCATAGAACCGTTGAGAGCACTACTACCTGCAAAAGGGGGAAAAAAATTATAGTATCAATGATGGGTTTAATGAGTGAACAAATTATAATATCAATGATGAGTTTAAAGAGTGTCTATTTTATGGTTAAATGAATCGGTAAACAGTTAATATAATTGAAAGGTTTTGCCGAGAGTAGCAGAATTTTTATAAATTGAAGGAGACAATAAAAGAGTGTCTTCTGCTGGAATTATAAATTTTTAATTTATTTATAACGATTATAAATACGTTTATACGATTATATAACGTTATAAATAAATTAAAAATTTATAATTACAGTAGAAGACACTCTTTTAGTGTCTCCTTCAAGTTAATATAATATTTTATATTTATTTGTTAACAGTTTCAATGATTCAACCATATTATGAGTACAAATAAACATTACTGTAGCTAGTTGTTAGGTACATTTTAAAGAGAAAAAATTATTCTCTGATATCTATGAAAAACCTACCTAACAACAGGCTATATGCTATAATAACGTAAATTTGTCCTAATAATGATGAGAATTAGCGAACGAAATCGTATACAAATAAATTAAAAATTTATCCAGTCCTGACGAAAGGGAGAAGGGTGTTTCCCCCTAGGTTCGGATTTCTGGCCTCTTCTTAAAGTAATAAAAAAAAATAAAAAAAAATAAAAAAAAAATATGAATCATGATTATAAAAATGAAAAAAATATTTTTTTAGACAAAATCATTTGTAAAATCAACTCAGTTTTAAGAGAGTATTCAGAACTTTCAGCTTTGCTTAGAATTCAAATTAACGAGAGAGTTGGATGTGGGGTACAAATTGACCGTTCTGCTTTATGAACTTATTCATTAAAATTTAAATAAAGATCATGGAGCAGAGATTGATAAAAGCTGGTATATGAAACATTTTATAATTTTCTATTCAATAATTTTACAAATATATCAATTGTTAATCGTTCATAAATTAGTTTTTATGATAGTAATTCGGGATAATATTATAATATTTGAAATTTTCAAAAGAATAATGTAAATCAGAATCGTAATTATAAGGTGGCAAAATGCCAGGGACTCTCAAGTTAGATGGTCCCAAGCTGAGGAAGTTACTATGTACTACTAGTAAGTATATGGGTATTAAAACAATTTTCAATTAATTAGATAGGTGCGTACTAAAGGAATTCATTTGTATAAAAATATTGTAAAAGTTAAAAAAAATTTAATGTCGCCTAATAATATTATATAAATAAATACTCTTTAATTGTTATTTTAATACTCCTAAAATATAAGGTCCAACAAAATCAACTAAAATTTTTTGATAAGTGATTGTGCCTTTTTAAAAAATTAACCATTTTTATAAATAGGGATAGCGATGAGTCAATTTTCTGAGGGCCTCAGATATTAATGTTATTCCACTAAACTATAGTATAAAGTATAAAGAAAAAATAAAAAAATAAATAGAATTTAAATAAAAACGAAATAATATAAATAGAAAAATATTTTTCTTTTTTAATATTTAGTTATTCTATATATTTATAAGAAAAAATAAATAAAAATAAAAAACAAAATTGATTTTACCAAGGGAGAGAAAATGAGACAAACCAGGCGGTAAGATAACTTCCGAGGAAAGTGTTGTCTCCTCGTCAGGATCCATTAATGCCTGGATTTCTTCTTCTTCTCGACTATGATTGAGCACAGAATCGAGAGATCCAGCAGAAGCGGAAAGAAGACTAGAAGTATCTTCAGGAGAGCGAGACAATATATCCGTTCCAAGACGGCTAAAAAAAATTAAGAAAAAAATATAAATTTAGATGTATGAATTTTTGGAGGGTTACTGATTTTTTTAGGAGGTTCAGAATGGTAAGTTTTATTTCCGAATCTGTTCCAAACAAATACGCATGGCGAAAATGGTTAAAAATCTAGTCAATTCCCGATGTTTCGGCTTTTTCTGATGGTATTTTAAGGTGATGATAGATATAGTTCAGGTTAATTTATTATAAATCTGTTTAGATGCGCTCATAGTGAATTTACTTTTACTATTGATGGGCTGGCAGATACAAAAATTTGACTACTTTTCAATTAAAATGTATATTGGTCGATTGTTGTTCTCACTAAAATGTGTTAAAATGGAAATATTTTTGAAATAAAGTAAATAATAAACTATGTACATCTTAATTCAAAATACTAATCGAATTTCCTAAAATAATTAAATTGATTTTGATTTTCTTTTAGATTGAATTTTTTTATAATGATATTGATACAAGAAGTTGCACTAAAAAGGTACAACCTCTTTAGTCCGCGGTGGACCCTTATATCGTGAAAATAAGAAGAGATTTAGAGATTGGGTAGGAATCAAAGAATACTTGATAATTGAATCATTCATTCTTAGCTGTATATATGCCCTTTCAAATAATATTAATCTGTCTTTAAATTTTGGATATTGGTAAAGCAGAATCGTTAGAATTGTCAACTTAAAAGCACAAGGTATAAACAAGTTTCAAAAAGTAGCCGAATTTTTGTGCGCGCCGGTATATGTATATCATATACCTGAAATGGCTTCAGAATTATAATCTAAAATGTCAAATTTTTTAATTTTATCATGAGTGGTTAAGCTCAAAAGTATTCTCCAGTTCAATAACCGGAGCACCAAAGTATTATCAAAGAATGGTACATTGATTCAGTCATTGAGAGGCTTGCCTTTCATTTAAATCAGGGGTGGCCAACACAAATGATCTTGCAAGCCACTTTGGAAATACATCATAACTCCGAGGGCCGCATATAAAATTATATATCCCCATATTAGATTTAAGCTATATTTTTTTGGAGTGAAAATTTGAAACATAATGAGTTATTTTTATTGTTTACAATTATTGTCAACATAGATAATATTATAATAATAATGATACTAAATGCACATTCTAAAGAAATATATATAACACTAAAAATAAAATATAAAAAATATATAAATATAAATGAAATAAAAAAATGAAATCATTAAAAAATATTTTTTCTCATAATTTCGACAGTTAATTTTGAATATATGGATGGACAAATAATGTATTTTTTAATACATTGGTTTTCAATACTTTGGCCATTATAAAATAAATATATTTTGTAAAAGTGTGATGAATCTCGCGGGCCAGAAAAATGTTCAAAGCGGGCCGCGGGATGGCCACCCCTAATTTTAATAAATGTATACCAGCTGTCTATGGGGACTGACCCAGAGGCACAAGCCCCTCCGGAGAGCTTGTCAAAATGTCTTCGGGCCCTCTCGGCTGAGTCCAGCCAGCCAGTTACGCCAATAAGCGCATTATATAACATTATAGTACGAAAGATATATAGATAGAGCTTGCCTGTTCCCCGTCTCGGTAAAACTGCTGTCGGGCTCGTCCGTTCCTCGTTGTTGACGACGTTTGGGAGGTAGAGGAGGAGGAGCAAGTTCTATGCCACTTATATTATCACTGGGGAAAAACCGCCCGGGAAGTGGAGGTTTTGGAGGTGGACTTCCTAAAAATAAAAAATAAAAATAAAAATAATAAAATATTCAGCAATGTCTAAAATTTTAATAATCGATGTCTACGTTACCATCAATATCTGAATCATCGAGTTCACGATATTCAAATCCATGACCAGAGACGGGAGTTCCACTACTACGATGGTTTTCAAGAGTGGCCATTGAAGTTTGCTCTAGGATGAGTCTCTCACGAGGAGTTAATGGAATGTCAGGTAATGAGGGACATCTTATTTCTGTCACTGTAGCTCGAATATGATCATTTCGTGGAGTTGAATGACTTACGGGGCCATCAGAACCGACGTTCACTGATGTACTAGTTTCATTTCCAGATGTTCCACTAGTGACACTTGCACGTGTCGACGTGAGTTTATCTTGTGCAAGTGTTACTAGGTTCTAAAAACAAACAAAAAGGAAATTTTAAAAAAAGAATAAATTAAAAAAATGAGAGGGGTAAATAATATAGTAAGTTTATCAATGAGAAAAAGAGTGGAGAATTTAAACAATAGTGGCAGATAACGTTAACTGACAATAATAATACAGGTAAAATTATATTAAGGTAGTTTTACCTAGAGTGACCAAAAGTCCCAGATTAATCTGATTCGTTCCTATTTTGAATCGTAAGTCCAGATGAACTTTTTTGAAACAGTAAATAATCCCGATTTTCATGTCTGACTATAAATTTAATATTTGTATCATCAATCGACGTTTGTAATAGTTACTTTATTACTTAATTTTGTATTGTTTTAAATTTTATATATATATCTTTCAATTTAACTGTGCTTGCTTTCAGTCATAACAAGTTATTACTTATATTGGTATAGTGTGCTGATTTTAGGAATAAAGCCCATTTAGCCAGATCCTATTTGATTTTTTTGATTTTAAATACGTGTTTATGTATGTGTATGTAAATCCAAAGTAGTGAACTGATCAGATTATAGGAGAACATCGGGTATGTCTCTGCCTTGTGGGCAGTGGTTCAGTCTACATATTTCATACGAGGTGAGATTGGCTTTAATTAATAGATTTTTACAACTATTTTAATTATTAATGGTTTTGTGATTAATATAATTTTTTTAACATTATCAATTTCTCTATACCTCCTTATTAAAAATAATTATTGAATAAGATAAATAAATAGCTATTAAGAAATCTTATAAATTAATGTGCAAACAGCTTACAGGCAAAGGACTTAAATTAATAATACGAGTATATCTTAACTACAAATCATAGTTTACCTGTGCAGCCTCTTCCACTAGGTGAATCACTTCCTGTACGTAACTTGGATCAAGTGCCTCCTCACCATGCAGAAGTACATCATCGCATAATTTGATAAGCCGAGCGACACTCTGATGTACCCGACTTGTAGCAGACACTAATGCGGAACTAAACAAATAATATTATTATAAGTAAATCGTGTTAAATCAATATATTTAAATTGCTTAATTAATTTCAATACAATCCTGAAGAAACTTCATATCTTAAAAGTGGTATATATATATATATATAGGCGAAAGTCTGGGGTTCGAACCCCGGCTGATTCTTTTGTCTATAATAGGAATTTTTCTTAATTATCTAATTTTAATTTAATTCGAAGCCCGGGTGATTCTTTTGTCTAGAATACAATTTTTTTCTTTATTCTCGTATTTTAATTTAATTCGAATCTCTTTCTATCTATATTATACATTTTTCTTTATTATCTAATTTTAATTTAATTCAAACCCCGCTGGTCCTATTGTCTATAAAACCAATTTTTCTAGATTCACTAATTTTAATTTAATTTAAAAATTGTCTTTGGACGAGATCTTGTCGTGATTACGCCCAGGAACTGATGCATAATTAATTTTCTAGCTTTGGAGTGATTAATTGAGAGGAGTTTGGGTGTTTAAAAAATAATAATAAAAAAATAAATTAAAAGATAAAGAATAAAATAGAGTTGGTTATACCTCTGTTCGTCGAGAACATAAGTCTTGAGCAAGCTGTGAATGTTGGTAACTGTTTCAAGAACAACTGTTCCATTACCAGGAAGCACTTCGAGTTTATTTTTTGAGACCACATCTCGAAAATGCTTAAGAGCATATTGTACCTATAAGAATAATAAATTATTAATATATATTACATATAGAATTAGAAAGATGAATAGATCATGAAGATATGTTTAAGTGGAGCACCTGTTTAAATTGAGCTTCCAATTCCCGAACGGGATTCTTTTCGGAGTCCATTGAGTCGGAATGATTAGCTGCCGCTGAAGAAGCGCGTGCTTTAGGAGAATGCGGACTCCCTCCTGAAATATACAGAGTAGAAGTTGAAATGAAGTAGAAATAAAAAATATACTCGAATATATTGGTCAGTTTTGCCTTTAATGGCAATGCCATATAGACTTAAGAAATATAGTATAGCTGTTGCGTTTCTATCGGAATTTTCATACTTTTTTATTTATTTATTTTAGTTTCTACAAAAGAGATGATATAAAAATTAATTGTTTTAATGCCACCCCTCCCCAATAAAAAAGTTACGAAATCCGAATTATCGCGTAACTTTGTGAAATCAATTGGTGTTTCTGCTTAGTTTTTTTGAAAATATCTCTAAAACATGTGATGTAAAAATTTAAACAAAATCAGGGGGTCAAAACTCACAAAAAAGTCTTATCTTGTCGAGCCACTAGAAGTGCTCACCATCGGTGAATAACAAAAATATTATTATGGAAGAGAAAACTTGTTTGTCGAGAGCTGTCGGCCTATAGATGATGGGGGGGGGGGGGGGGGGGTGAATTCACATTGAATACATTCTACTTGATTAATTCTATATATTTTAAATAGATCACCCCTAATGTGATTTTCGCGATTAGTTAACATCGTAAAAATGATATTTTAAGAGATATAGATAGAGTATGAGAGTGAGTGGTAAAATTTTTAAGAGTTTAATTTAATTTAGAAATGAAGAGTTAATGTCAAGTAGGCTAATAGAGTAAATACAATTAGATGCCTTACAATAACTCACTGACATTTTGACTAAAAATATCACGTTTTCAATGATCACTAAATAGGGTTTTGTTTGTAGCCTTAACGCTACGATTTCACTCATTTTTTTTTTAATATTTCGAAAAATCGAAGCAAAAACGCTTATTTTTGTCCCCTGCATATTTACAATACTTGTCCATAGTGTGTATGGGAAAGTGAAATCAAATAATAATATATTGCATGGTAAGGGCGTAAAGTGAGGAATATCCGGCAAGCGAGAGTATATGATGAATTCACCTGAGTACTAATGTGAATCCAACACATAAAACAAATTCAGCGATTAACACGAGTACGCAGGTGAATGTATTATAAGCCGAAGCGAATGATTTAATCTTGGTTGTCGGGTGTTCTTCACTACGCTCGTGCCATACACTATATTTGTTGTAATACCAGCTGAGAAAGAACGATTTGAGAGAGAAAATAAGCCATAGCTTTTTCAATAAGATCCTGCGGTGAAAGTGTTATTTCTAACGTTTGATCCATTATTTTAGGCACTGAGAAATGATCACTTTAATATAAATAACACTTAATAGCAGATGTTACACGGATTGAAGTTGTTTAGAAGAATCTTATAATGAATTTATAAATAATTAATAAAAAAAAGGAAGACCTCGAATGAGATGGCAAGATAACATCAAAAGAGACCTGAAATCCCTCGGAGTCCAAATTATGGAAACGGCAGCCCAGAATAGGACCGTAGGTATGGAGGAGGATCGTCCGTGAGACCAAGACCTACGAAGGGTTGTAGCGCCCAGGAATAAGTATGTTAAGTAAGTAAATAATTAATAAACGTGCGGGAAGGTGGAAGGGGTTGTAAAGAAAAGCGGAGCTTTCCGGACATCGTGCTATAAAATCAGTTGGTTTACCTCTACCAATCGTCCCTCGCAAATGGCACTTTTGTGACTGGTATTACTCAAAATTATTTTTGAAATGAAATCACCGCACCCACCTCTCATATATGGTATTAGTAATGTTTATATTTAAAAAAATGATGGAAGTACAGGCTAGATGAGTAAGTTTCAAGTTCCAGCTTATTTAGGTCAATAACATGCTAATTTCACAAACTGATTCATTGCAATCTATCATCATTAATGTTATTAATATGATTTAATGAATTGAACAGACCGCCGGTGCTGCTGGGGCTGCGCATTTGCGAGAGAATCTCGAGGAAATCTTCCTTGAAGGAGCGAGCCCTTCGGGCCAGCTTGCCTCCACCGCCCCCGCTGCTCCCGCTGCCCCGGGATTTGCTGCCGCTGCCGCCGCCCTCGGTCTCTGGAATAGATAAAAAAAAAGTCCAAATTATTTTTATAGAAGAATAATCCTCAATATCTTGAATGTTTGATTCATAAATTTCTTAGATTTCAATAAGAAGCGAAAATATCACTGTACACTAATCGGGTGGGCGTTTACGGAAAATAAACTCAAAAATTTCCATTTTTTTTACTTATTTGGTTTTTAGAAATGTCTAAAACGTAGAGAAAAATAATTTTATTTTAGATGTTTTTCCTGGGAGACGGAGTGAGAGATATAAAACTGAGGATTGAATGGAAGTCCAGTCCAAATTATTACATGAAGCTTGTAAGCATTCCTTCAATGACTCTGAATCCTGAAGAAAAAGGGAATATCATCCGTAACGTTGGTTCAAAAGCTGTAAAAAGAAAACTTTCCAATAAATATTTTTTAATTGGGAATCATCTTTTTATTTATCCCTGAACTGCTTTCTATTCGATCCTCAATCATTTTAAAGAATTATTTTTTTGCTATAATATTTCAATTTGCTGATAATAAAAGCTTAAAGAGTCAGGTCGGCCAAGTGGTTATAGAGAATGCCTTCTAATAAAGTTAGCGCTGATTCAAGTCTAGCTCTCTGCAAATATTTGACCGGCTATAATCTGATCCCTTCAGGGGAAGGCAATAGGAAACCACCCCTGTGAAAAATTTCCCCAGGGGAAAATTACAGTGGAGAGGATACTCTTCACAGTAATCGCCGACGCTCGGAATCGAGCATGGCACTTGAAGAAAAGCTTAAAATGTCTAAAGAAATCAGAAAAGATTGTGGCCTACTAATTCCGAGCTGTTATAGATCATTTTTATTACATGTTAGGCGGGTTGTATTCACTCCCCTCGGAAATCGAACTCAAGTTCCAATGGCTACCATGTGAGTTGGACCCATATGAAATATAGAACACGTGTAAAAATTTCACTCAAAAATGTAATCTTTATCATTTTATTACTATACATTTTTATATACTTTATTTCATTTTCAAAACCAAGAAATGATCAGATTTTGAGCATTCTAACTTTAGAAAATCTGGTTGAAAAATTAAGAAAATATAATCTATATTAAATTTCTTCCAGAACTTAAGTGACTTGATCTAAATTTTTCGTTAAATTGAAGGGTTGGTTTTGTCACAAATATAATAAAACAATAATTTTAATAACTATTTGTATTATTTAATTGATAACTATACAGTTTCGGTCACCACTGGTCGACCATCCTCAGTAGTTCTAAAAATTGAAATGAAACACTTATTTACATTTTTTCTTTTTATAGAGAATTATATAACACAAAATTTTTTTTACAATAATTTGAAATCATACATACATCTCGTTCAAGAACCGGAATTTGTCATTTCACATGAAACATTCTTTCTTAAATCTTCAATATAGATACATCACACAATTCATTACAATCACACACATATAATCTTTATATAAGACTAGTGAAAGATTGTAGCTCATGAGCTAAAATTTGGCAGAAAAACTTGAATTAGTATTGTGAAACCTTTCTGTCAATTTTCTACACTCTAGTTCAAATCCTTCGCTAACAAAAATATTGATAAATATCTAAAATTTTCGTAGAGTGTGTCGAGCTTTGATAGCCTAATCTAGATACAAGACTGAATCTTGACTTACAGGTGTAAATATTTTTTATCATTAAGACTGAAAATAATGCAATACTTTACACCAGAGTTCCGCAAAGAGTGTGCCGCGACACACTGGTGTACCGTGGTCATTAGTTGGTGTGCCGCGGAAAAATGTCAAGTTTTGTGAAGAAAATACACCTACATACACATAGCTGAGAGTTTAACGAGCAGCAAGAGATGAGAGCAGCCTTATCAACGATTGCTCCAAATTTTGATCGCCTGTGCTCAGTTAAGCAGGCTCACGTTTCTCATTAAAAATCTTTTCATATTATATTGATTTTAATAATAAATAAATATTAAATAAACATTGGTTTTTTTTCTTTGGTGTACCTCTAAAATTTCTTGATTTGGTAGGTGTACCTTGAACACAAAAAGTTTGCGGAACATTGCTTTACACTATAGTTACATCTGCTTCGAAACGTAAGTGAAAATAAAAATAGAAAAAATAGCATTATTCAGTAAAAGGATTATATGAACTAGGTACAAAAAATTTGGTTAAGTTTGCTCAAATGCCTAGATTTTTAATTTTTAACCCCCTCCCCCCCCCCCTCCTTAATTTTGGGTCGATATGCACCAAAATCTAATCAGCTCTTAATCTCAATGGACCAAATCTACGTGTGAAATTTGGTTTTGATATTCACACTAGTTTTTGAGCTAGCTCGTCCACAAAAATTTGGTAACGCACAGACTAACAGACATTTTGACAAAACAATTATTATCTTGAAAAATATAATTTTTTCGATGTTGAATTATTAGGTCTCGCTCAATTTTTTCAATCAAAATAGTTTCAGCCGTTTTTGAGATATTTGGAAAAAAAGGAAAAAACACTTTTTCATGCACGTTTACAATACTTGACCATACCCTATATGGTAAAGTAAAATTAATTGAAGATTGTTATCTTATCCGGAGAGACTTTGAAATTTGGTTGAATCTGAATGGAAAAGTTATGTTTACCATATAGAGGAAATGGCCATTCCATGAAAGACTGTGCATCAGAGGAAATTTATGGTCACTCCAAAAAAGATTAGAACAAATTGTGACACCTCATCAACATCAATCGCTTGGCCTTATGACTCAGGCGTGTGGTTCTTTTTGGAAAGAATGTAATGCTGAAATAATGGAATGATTCTCGACTCCTTTTTAAGTCAATTTCTATTATTTAAATGTCCCTGCTGCGGGAAATCATCTAAAGAAAGTTGATTCAATGCCAGGGTGGACATCACTGATCCGAGTTATACTCCCTATATTTTATCCCAATTTTCGGGTAAATTAACAGTGATGATTTATCATAAAGCTTTATAAAGAGAAATCAATGGGGTTTGATATGTGGCTAGCTTGCTATAACAACAAAAATAATTTTTCTATAACTAATCAGTAATTGAATCCATGAGAAATAAGAGATAACATATTTCTAATTAGAAGACTGATGATGAAGGTCAAACCTTCAAAAATATAGTCTCAAATAAATAAATTATATGTACCTATACATATTTATGTTTGGTATATATGTATACGTTTATTTGTATCAAGCAGAGGACAATTTCATTGATTTCTCTTTATGAATAACTTAACAGTGATGATTTATCATAAAGCTTTATGGTAATCGATCCAAAAGTAATATCAATAAGGAATATTCCGGAAAATGTTGAAAAAGAAAGCAAAATATATTTTAAGAGTAATTGACATACATGCTAATGGCATGGACATCATTTAGAAAATAATCGAAGATATAACCATTCCATGATGGAAAAAATAATCTATAATTATTCTATAAGATTTAATGGAAGTTCTATGTCTAGCTGACGAAATCAAGTGGAGTTACATTAAATCATTGTATAATAAATTATAGATTTATTTTTTACTTTATTTTTTCCCTTCACGGGTACTTATTATATATCAAGAGGTATATTTAATCGGCAGGCGTGAAAACCACTGACTAGAGTTTAGAGCAGGACTGGCCAACCCGTGGGCCGCATGTGGCCCGTGGGCTTATTTGACAAATAGTTTTTTATCGGGTATTTTAAAATATATTTTAAATCACATTAAAGTAATTAAAAGAATTAAGGTTCCCTATAATTACATGAAGAATAACATATTAAATAATAATAGTAAATTTCAACTAATGATATAGTTTTAGAAAAATTAAGTAAGCGAAAAGAAACGCAAATATCAGA
Source organism: Forficula auricularia (assembly GCA_024734495.1). Lineage (NCBI taxonomy): Eukaryota > Metazoa > Arthropoda > Insecta > Dermaptera > Forficulidae > Forficula > Forficula auricularia. The sequence continues at coordinate 3,618,322 of JALMQS010000030.1, read as the reverse complement.
CAGAAAAAGCCATTCAAATTTGTTTGTTGTTTTAAAATAAAATTTGAAATATTGTTTGGTTTATGCGATTTAACTAATAATTTTGATATTTTGTTTATTTTACCATACAAATATATTTTGTTGTTGGATCAATGTGTGTTTTCATTTCATATCTGGTTGTAGTATTGTTTTTTTTACTTTACCATACAGGGTATGGTCAAGTATTGTATTCGTGCATAAAAAAAGTATTTTTTTCCTTCTTTTTTTCGAAATATCTCAAAAACGGCTGAAACTATTTTGATTAAAAAAATTGAATGAAACCATGGCATTTCGCTCTACAAAAAAGCCCTAATAAGTGAACATCGAAAAATTATATTTTTCGAGATATTAATTGTTTTTTGTCAAAAGGTCTGTTTGTCTGTGCGTTACCAAATTTTTGTGGACGAGGTAGCTCAAAAACTAGTGGGAATATCGAAACCAAATTTAACACGTAGTTTTGGTCCATTGAGATTAAGAACTGATTAGATTTTGGTCATTATCGACCTAAAATTAAGGGGGGTGGAGAGGGGGTTAAAAATTAAAAATCTAGGCCATTTAAGCAAACTCAACCAAATTTTGTATACATAATCAGTGGGACCCCAGAGGTCTAAAAATGCTAAAAATAACCGCCCAAAATGGGTGGGGGGGGGGTGTAGAGTCGAAAAATGAAAATCTAGGCTCTTGTACCAAACTCAACCAAATTTTGTATACATAATCAGTGGGCCCCAGGAGTCTTAAAATGCAAAAAAAACTCCCCTACATGATTATAAATAATTTTATTAAATATTAAATATAAGTGAGGGGCCAGGTTGTATAGTAAAGCCAAATGGATGGCCACATCAGAACACGTCAGCTTATTTTCCTCTGTTAGAACATTTTCAGTGTATCGCTACATTCATATTAATAACTTATAATAAAAATTGACAAGTACCAAATTCGTTGTAAAGGCAGATCTAGAAAAAAAATTGAAAAAATTGTAATAATTCTTATTTATTATGTGTAGCCTTTATAAATTTTTAAGTCGTCAATCGGCACGCGGTGGAATTCAGGTTGGCCAGGCCTGCAATAGATAGTATTAATTAGTACTCAATTGAACTAGAATTGCCCGTTTTGCTTATTTTCAATTACAAAAATTTAATAGATTTTTTAATGATGAAAACTCGATCTATTTCAAACGAGTTCAGACAACCCATGGACAAGTTGAGACGTGTTGGCGAATTTGTTTGCAAAAAAATGTTTTCTCAAATATTTCGAATAGATTTATTTTCTCTGATGAAAAAATATAAATTAAGTAAAGAATAAATATCAATTTACCAAGATATATATTATTTTCATTTGCTTTTACCTGAAAACGTTTCCTGAGAGTACAAAATGTCAATCATAGTTAATGAGCTGAAAATTGGTACGCAAATATCTTACAATGCACCAAATTTTAGCTTTTTATCTGAAAACGTTTTATGAAAGTACAAAATGCCAATCTTGAAAGGTTTTAGTTAATGAGCTGAAAATTGGTACGCAAATATCTTACAATGCACCAAATTTTAGCTTTTACCTGAAAACGTTTTCTGAAATTACAAAATGCCAAACTTGAAAAGCTTTAGTTGGTGAGCTGAAAATGGTACGCAACTAAGTATTTTGCATTAAAATGCACCAAATTTTAGCTTTTTATCTGAAAACGTTTCCTGATTTTAAGTATATACATATTTTGCACGAATGTAATATTTTTCATGATTATTTTTTTTATATTCAAATTTCTATTCATATTTCAATTCTCTATCAAACACAACTAAGTCTTTTACGATCATTTTCACCACATATTCTCATTATGAACAAGACTCACCACTAAAAGTATCTTCGACTTCAGCCTCGAGATATATATGTATATGTATATCCACCTAATTTTGTTATGATGCGGGAGACTTCTCTGATTTATGAGGTGTTTTTCCTTCTCGGTATAACAACTTCTTGCGTCTTTATCATTGAAAAATTCCAGCTTCCGCTTAAATAGCTTTTGCAATTTTAGTGGAAATTTTTATAGAATCTCCCATTTAGACAATCAATCCAAAGAGAGAAAAATGCAAATAATATATATATAATACAATAATATTATGGTGAGCTACATCTAATTTACGAGACAAAACAATATGATGAAGAATGATATCCAAAAGCTACCTAATATTTGATGATGAAATTTTTCTGACATTAGTCTGGAATATATTTTTAGCACTTCGGTGGCAGAATTTCATTTTTTAGATCAATGAATATTCTCAAAATATAGCATGACGAAATATGAAAGAAATGAAAATAAGAATGTTCAAATTGCGTGGGCTCTGGATTTGAATTAGAAACTTTGGATAAGTGAGAAAAAGAATCTTAGATTTTCTCTTTTTAATCTAAATAAAGAAAAAAGTATTTTTCATTTTTTTGTTAAATAATGTTAAATATTAGAAAATATTGAAACAAGGGCTGGAGAAAAATAAGGTATTTTGCGGTATAAGATAAACCATATAAATAATATAATATGGTATGGTATATCTGCATATGGTTCTTTATACAATACAATTATTCATAAATGAAAGACGATCTCTTTTGACCTACTCCAGAATTCGTCGGAAAACGACCCTTAGGAGGGTTCGTTGTCTGTTCGACTGTGTGTCACTCTGTCCCTCGGTAAAAAAACAAAACCACCCTTAAGATAAGACTTCGTTGTCTTATCAGACCCGTCCTTCACAGGTTTGTAGATTCCAAATTATCGGAACAAGAAAATTGAATAAAATTTTTAGACCTTGGGTGATCGGCAGAATGTAATTTTAAAGTTGACAAAAATTTTTGAGGCACTTAAATCACACAAGATCCCCCAAAGTGGCCATTGTTAAGTGATTTTTTATCTGTTGGTATTTAGAAATGGATATACTTGAAATAATAATAAAAATTGCACATTTCCGCATTCTTTCTTTAACAACGACAAATAAAAATTAATTAGATCAAATATTTTAAATAAATAAATCTTTATTCCTCGACCTGCTTAGAGGCACAAGCCTCGGTGGCTAGGTCCTCCAAACATCAATACAATCTAGCTACAATACATTAACAAACATCAATACAAATTAACTACAACAATTTAACAAATAATAAAAAAGTACAAAAAAAAATAGAAATGTATGCTCATTAACAAATAACATGAGCATATATTTCCATCAAAAGACAAAAAGTAATTTAAAAATTCCGGGGAAAACCCCGATACCAGGAGCAAGCGACGCATTAGCCATCGCGGCATTTGCCATAATTTGTTAAGGAAACCTTGTCAAAACTTTAATAAGGATGGTATGACCTCTCTCTACTTCAGATAATCTCTGCTTTTGAGAACTAAATAAAATTTTGTACAACTCTAGTACTTTTAGGACTTAAAAAAAAATTTATAATTGATTTGGAAGTCATAAGGTACAGAACGCTCAGTATGCGGCCAGGCACGCACTTAGCTTATTTTAAATTAAAATTCATTTTGACTAAAAATTCAGAATTTTAGAATGATACCTAAATATAAAGCTGATGATTGGAATCCCAATTAACTTGGGGTTAAAACAAATATAACCTATTTCTTGTCTTATCAATTTTGTTTTGTTTTTTCATTTTACCATATATGGCTAAACGTTTTGTGATTGCATTAAATAATCCTTCTCTCGCGCTTTGTTCGGTAGGGAAATCGCTGGGTGTTTTTCAGCCGAGTGAGCGAGTGCCCTGTGATCGAAATAGCCATCGTAGATGTCAAGCATGAATGCACTCCAACATTTCTATTTTGCTCCCTGGTTGAAAAACACCAGCCGAGGAACATTCCTAACGGTTGAACAAAAAAAACTTAATACCTTGACTTATTTGGTAAAGAATATTTCTTCCTAATTAGGGGGAGAAAAATGGCAAACATGCCAAATCTTACAGGAAAAGATTTGGAAGAAATGTTGAAAAGTTTTAACTTAATAGGAGTTCTAAGGGGAATATTAGTGAAATTTCGATTAATAGGAAGAGGATGGAATATTTTTAATTAGACAATGTGGATACTAGTTGGTATGCTCGATGAGGGCAATACGAAGAGCGAATTTAGTCAAAAATTTTCAGATTTTTTTTATTAATACTGATACGTGTTTAGAAATGTTTGAAAGTGCAATAAAATTCTTTTAGAGCATGCTTATTTTAATGGCTGTCGGAATTCTGATTATGGGTAGATCTTGAACGGTTTTCGCTATGAGCTGATATTTGGCACACAAGTTTGTATTCTACCCTCTTGTTTTAAGTTTCTTCTTGTTCAATTAAAAAAACATCAATAAATAAATATCTTTCTACAGGGTGATCCTTAAGTCTAGACATATAGGCAAAAATGCATATTTTTAAGAAATTATATTTATTAACATTCTATTTAAATGGAATATTAAATAATGTCTTAACCATGATTTCCATCATTTGCGATGTAAGGGTTGATGCGCTTTGTGAAATTCCCGTGAACTCGTTGTAATAAATCCACATTGCCGTCAATTTTAGGACATTCACTCTATGCTTTCAATCAAGTATGTGTTACATCTTAATTTTCATGTGAATTTTATGAAGCGCATCAACCTTTAAATTACAAATTATAAAAAGCATAGTGAAGACGTTATTTAATATTCCAATTGAATAAAATGTTGTTAATTATTCTTAAAAATTTGCCTAAGTGTTCAGATTTCGGGACACCCTGTTACATCCAAGTATATAAATTAATTCTCCAAAACATACATTTTGAAGTCTTCAAATTCATATCAGATCAATTTGGCGTTGACTTTTCGAAAAAGGTATACAACAGATTTTATAGTCGGAGTGTTAGTTTTCAACTAAATATAGTTTTGTTGTCGCCAGAGTCCCAATTTTTATTGATACACGAAATACAAAGCCTCTAAGTCTAAATAGAGTCTTATATTCGTGAAAAATAAATTTTAAGTGTTTATTTGGAGTCTGGAAATCTAAGTACTGATTGTAGGTCTCAATGCAGATGGGATCTGAAAGATAATTATAGTTTCTAGAGGAATTGAGATAAATGAATAAGCGAATAAGAAGGTTGGATTTGTTTCTGATTCAACCGCGAATTAAACAGTGTGGTAAGAATTTATTGTAACTCTTTATAAGAATAATCAAGAGGTGAAATAAATGTAATTTTCTATAATACTGTTTTACCAATTTAGACAATGGCAAGTTAGTATAAAGAGAAGAATGTTTCGAACTAGAATTCGTTGATAAAAAGTTTGCAGCATTCAAAACACACATATAAGTAATAATCTTAATTCTATTTCAATGAATATTATCATTATATATTCGATCTTGAAACTAAGTTTTGGTGAGATAACGTCATGCAGATGTATTGAAATGGATCTGATAATAATAGTAAAAGAGATTGCGTTTACATATTAGGACTATTCGGTTTGTATAGATCAGTGTAAATCAGTTAATAAAAATAAATGAGAGTCAAAAGATAAAGGCAGAGGAAAGAGAAGATAGAGAAAGAGAGCAGTTCCTTTAAAATTGAGATTTCCATCTTATCAGGAGATGCTATATTTAATCAAAATCGATCGATCTAGTAGATGTACTATATAGTAGTGAGTTAAAGAAATTGAAAGAGGCGTTCAATTAAAGAAAGGGATGATGAAAATTGAATTAAATAGAATTTACGATATAAAAGGTGAATGATTTTTATTTAAATATCTACACACATGAAACTGATTTAATCTAGTTTAGTATAATTGTTTTATATACATATTATCTTTATGGTCTTTATATATTCTTTATATGTATTACACACTTGAATTTATATTAAAAAAAATTATTGTAAATATATAGTGTAAAAGGACTTTAGTCCGTCTAATAATAATAAATAAATAAATATGTAGTTGCATATAGGATCTAAGTGGGGCCATTTTCAGGGTCAGGTTTAAATTTTTGCCAACAATTTTCTAAATTGAAATTGGAGCAATAAGTAAAAACGTTGTCCAGACTCGATACGAGCAAATTTGAAAATTTTTTGGTCAGCAAACGATGGGAATAAGAATGCTAAAACTGCACGATGGTACAGATAATTAATACAAACTTGAATGCCAAATTTTAGCATATTAGCTAAAACAGTTCAAGAGCTCTCTATAGAATAATTCTGCATTCGACCCAAAATCTAATTAGTTATTCGTTCTGGAATCAAAAACATTTTGATACCACAACACAAACCTTTTACGACCTCCATTTTTGAATTACCGACCATGATTATCTGAAATTTGCTCAGGGAGCGTACCAACCAATTTAAACACTGGGTCCAGGTGCTAATGAGAAAATTCTCAAAGTTAAGTAGTTTTTTCATTTGTCATCTAAAATATTTATTTTAAAAATAAAATAATCTTCATCAAAAGTTGACACACTAAGCTACTTTTATGAATTTTAACAAATTTCAATTTTTAAATGAAAGGGTTGCAAAATTTGAAGGTGAATTTACTACTTGCAAATTTGTAAGCTCATAGCGTGCGACTGGGGCGTAAAAAGAAAAATTCGAAGAAAACATGTCTGACAATGTAAAATTTTTAACCATAGAGTGTGATAAGTAATCTTTACTGATTATACTAAGAGCTTAGTTAATGTATAGAAATACAAAATCTTGCAAAAAATAAAAAGTGTAGAGGGTAGAGCCATTGCCGTAACCAGCGGGGGGTTAGTCTTAACTCCACCCCCCTACCTAAATGTTGAAGTAAACATCGAAATTTTACAGCATATAATAAAAAGTTTCAATAAAAATGTAATAAAAATAATACTCTGATAAAAAAAGCAATCTGTACATCTCAGGGATGCTATGTCTCCTATCCATAGGAGTATATCCTAACCCCTTGGTGAGTAACTAGGCCCCCGAAATTTTTTTCTGGCTTCGGCCATGGGTAGAGCCTAAAACTAAATTAAATCCTAAATTCATTTTTTTTTCAGTTTTTTTATCATAATTTAGATCAATTTTCACCAAATTTCATATTTTTGTCTCATTTATAGAATATACTATATTTTTATAATTTGGAGTACTATTTTTTCCCCCTAAGATGTTCTAGTGGATTTTGCCTTTTCTATTTGGACAATTATGATAAAATAAATTGATAAGAATGTATATCCGTTTGATTGTAAATAGCTAGGTAAGTCGAATTATATGAAAAATGAATTAAGTTGATTGAACATGTTTATTTGATATGTAAAAAGGTATATTCTCATCTCTTTCTTATATCAAAGGCCTAGCTAGACGCCTAGAGTGTTAGACAAAGACGATTTTTCCCTTTCTGAAGTACGTTCACTCTAAATAAACTTATCTCATTTTCATTTAATCTTAGATAATTATCACAATCGATAAGGTTGGTTTTAAGCTCTTCTGAATTTTATCTTATGCAAAATTTGTTTTCGTTTACTCCAATTATGTTCAACTTGCGACCCTTATTCTTAATTATAATTTTATTATTGGAGAATTTTAATTGGACTTAACGAGATCAAATTGTCAATAGACAAACAAACAAAAATCTTTAAGTGCATTTTAAGACATTTCTATATATGAAAAAGTAAAAAATACTTCAGACGTCCAGCGGGCTGAGCTTGCAAATCATACCGAATAATTCTACAAGAAGAATTATAGTAATTAGACTTGAAAAAACAAGTTCATAGCTGCTTCTCTGCTTAATGTAACCTAAAAATTTAATGAACATATATAACTAAAATGAGGCGCCAATAGACCAATGGATAAGGCAATTGACTTGATCGAATTTACTCGCGATCGAATCTAGCTTAATAGAATAATTTTCATCTTTGTGAAAAATGCAAAGCGTCTCTCAATTCAGGGAAAGGCAACGGGAAGCCATCCTGTGAAAATTTTCCCAACTCTTCATAATAATTGTCGACACTCGGAATCGAGTATGGCGCTTGAAGAAGAAAAATATAAATAAAGCAGATAAACGATTTGGGCTCGAATACCGAGTATTTTTTTACCTATTTAAATATATTAGATATTAGAAGAATAAGACAACTTTATCTAAATGTAGAAGAAGAAGAATTATTGCGTAGTATTATTCAAAAAATGATACTCTTGGCATAATATCGATTTAATATTATTAATATTATGAAACTAATATAAAAAAATTTAATTGACAGGATTTTTTTGCCGAGAGAAGCAGAATTGTTGATTCATAAAGAGAAATCAATGAGTTTGTCCTTCGTTTGATACAAATAAACATATAAGTACGACTATAAATAATTATAAAAATCTTCAAACGTATTGAAATAATCGTACCAAACGTTTCGGGAGAATTTCTCCCTTTATCAATGGAATTTTAATTTTAATTTTTTGTCTGGGTGACCTTAAATAAAAATATATATAGTATACTATTTACAATTTTCTTTTTTTTTAATTTTTGACAAATATTAGAAAAACAGTCATAATTTGCAAATTGAATTTTGTTTTTTAAAATTTCGAACATTTCTAAAATTAATATTTTTTCTAAAAATTTCTCTCTTTGTCAAAAATTTTGAGATTAGAAAAGTCAAAATTTTTAAGACTTTTCTAATTCTAAAATTTTAGATAAAGAGTGGAATTTAGAAAAAAAAATGGGGAGTCGCGGGCCCTTCATAGGTGCACCGCGAAGCTTCATAATTAATTGAAGCAAGACATTTGGCCTAATTAATCAACAAAGTGAGAAGCTAAAAATTTATCTATTATTTATTTTTATCTCTTACTTACGATTAGACATATTTTTTAGGGTACGGCGCCATGGAAAAATTTTAATCGAAAAAAGGCGCTTCGACTCGGAAAAGCTTCGAAACCCCTGTTTTAAGCAACTAAAATTCAATTAACAAAAGGTCAGAAATGGACCATTCTCTAATATTTATCAAAGAATTTTAGAGAAAAATAATTTTTGGTAAAAAGTTTTCATTTATTTGTACGCAAGATTAATAAGAAAATAAGCCGGTTAAGAAGTGTGAGTCGGACTCGAATACCGAGGTTTCTGTACCTTATATCTTTATAAAATACTTGAGATATCAAAATCCATCTTATTTATTGTTAATAAACAGACCATCAAAGATAATTTAGATTTCTTTCACAAATTAAGATCAAGTACTCTAGAAAATTTTCCAGGTACAAAAGAAAATTAAATCTGAAAAATGTATAATATCATTACAAGGATAAGATAAAAAGTATTTTTTTATTTCTGATGTCACGAAAAATTCAACTGTCTCCCAAATAATCATCCGATTACAATTTTAATAAGATTTTTGATTTCGAGGAAAATGAATACATTTACTGTAAATTTTCATTTTGTATCTTTTTTAGTTTATGAGCTACAATCAAATATTGTATGGACATTAAGTTTTTCGTTTGTTCGGAACACTAATAAGAAATAAGCTGACGTGTTCTCATGTGGCCATCCACTTGACTTTATCATACAACCTGGCCCCTCACTTATATTAAATATTTAATAAAATTATTTATAATCAATTAGGAGGGGGGTTAGTTTTTGCATTTTTAGACTCCTGGGACCCACTGATTATGTATACAAAATTTGGTTGAGTTTGGTAAATGGCAAAGATTTTCATTTTTTGACCCTCTGCCCCCCCCCCCCCACTTTCGGGCGGTTAGTTTTTGCATTTTTAGACTTCTTGGGACCCACTGATTATGTATACAAAATTTGGTTTAGTTTGGTAAATGGCCAAGATTTTCATTTTTTGACCGTCCGCCCCCCCTCCCCATTTAGAGCGGTTAGTTTTTGCATTTTTAGACTTCTGAAGACCCACTGATTATGTATACAAAATTTGGTTGAGTTTGATAAATGGCCAAGATTTTCATTTTTTGACCCCCCCCCCCCAAGATTTTGAATTTTTAGACTTCTGGGGGTCCACTGATTATGTATACAAAATTTGGTTGAGTTTGCTCAAACGACCTAGATTTTCAATTTTAACTCCCCCCCCCCCTCGGCCCTTATAATTTTGGGTCGATATGCACCAAAATCTAATCAGCTCTTAATCTCAATGGACCAAAACTACGTGTGAAATTTGGTTTCGACATTCACACTAGTTTTTGAGCTAGCTCGTCCACAAATTTGATAACGCACAGACTAACTAACTAACAGACATTTTGACAAAACAATTATTATCTCGAAAAATATATTTTTTTCGATGTTCACTTATTAGAGCTTTTTTGTAGACCGAAATGCCATGGTTTCGCTCATTTTTTTAATCGAAATAGTTTCAGCCGTTTTTTAGATATTTTGAAAAAAAGAAGGAAAAAAACACTTTTTTCATGCATGATTACAATACTTGACCATACTCTGTATGGTAAAGTAAAAAAGAAATAGATAGTTTTTTGCAAAAATCTTCTCAAATGAAGTAAATCTTGTAATCGTTTCGGGTTTCGTTCTAATTCTTAGACATTTCCAGTGAAATGGATAATTCTCGAGAAGTGATGTCAGCGGAGCCGTCAATCAATTGAGCGCAATTGAAAGCGCTAACGAGGATACGGAGGCCCATCGCTAACGCTAACCTTGGCCCTCGGCTCCTCTAGCTTGCTAATACCAACTCCAGAACTTCCCTCACACGTTACTGTTTTTGCCACTGGGTGCTGAATCATTGACACTCCAACTCGACTTCATTTAAGGTCTCCAGGCTTGAAATATTCATCAAAGTTAGAAATCGACCTTGCCGTCCGAATAAATATCCAATAACCTCCTCGTCGAGGTCGCATGTCGATTTATTCGGAAAAGCGTTTTATATTGATACAGATCATTTATTTTAATTGACCCAAAAACTTGTGTATCATCTTTAATAATTCTATATTAATTCACTTGTAAAGAATATCCCACCCAAATCATTCTGTGAAAAAACAGGCCAAGTTCGAAAAAGTAGTGAAATCTAGTGCGCAGTGAAGTTAAATTCATCAAGAATAATTAAAATAGTACTTTCAATTAAAAATCATTTTTTTCATTTTGAATGACAATTTATGGATTCTAAATTTTCAAATTATTTCCATGAAACTTGGCTGGTCATGAATTTAGTTCATTTACCCTAACGGCATAATTCGTAACAGCCAAGTTTCAAGAAAATAATTTAAATTAAAAATTTAGAATCCATAAATTTAAATTGTCATTCAAAATGGAAAGAATGCATTTTAATTGAAAGTAGGTACGGTACTATTTTCTCAACTTAATTATTCTTGGCGGATTTAACTTGGCTGATGCGAATTAGATTTCAGTACTTTTTCGAACTTGGCCTGTTTTTTCACAGAATGTTTTGGGGGGGATTTCTCTTCTTTTTGTAAGCTAATATGCTTTTATTTTTATTTATTATTATTATTAGTAAAGTTTTTGTGATTAATTTTCCCCTTTATTAATTATATAAACCCTACAAAACTGCTATATTTTAGCAATCTAGGGTCATTACATATTTCAAATAGAAAGTTTACCCCACCTCTTCATTTTAGGGGTTGAAAGTTAGTAAGTCTAGGTTTTTCCATTTTTCCTTTATTAGTACCCCAAACTCTAGCATTATGGCAAATTTTAGCATCCTAGAGTCATTTCATATGTATTAGATGCAAATTTAACCTACAATCTTCATCCCTTCATTTTAGGTGTTGAAAGATTGAAAGTTTGGACTTTTGGAATTTTTCCTTTTTTTGTTTCATGATGCTGTCTGGAATGATTGGAAGTACCCTATAGGTTTTGATGTCCTGTCAGTGAGTGAGTGAGTTTCAAAATTAGCTATTTTCTCAGGTCAATATCTCAGAATCTATTTAAGTTATATTGTTGAAATTCGGTACACTTTTCAAGATGGATTACATAATTACATGTGTATAATTTCAGCTCTGTATCTCAAATGGGTTCCGAGTTGCAGGGGGGTCGAAATTTGCTCGAAATGGTTCGTGTAAATAGCGTACAGCGTGTTCCGCCAAGTTAATGCTTGAACTTGGCCTGCGCTGTGTGCTTTGATAACCGAAGTATTGGAATAACATCTCTAAAAATGTTGTTTTTGAAAAAAATTAATGTCAACGCGTTCATGTTCAATTGGACTTACACTTTTTAGATTTCGTACGTAAAACGAGAGCCAATTATTGTGAATACAAAATACAATATAATTATGTATGTCTGTCGGTCTGTCAGAGTTATAGCTAATAAGCTAAATAAGATATAACCTAAAATTAAATATTTATATGTATTCATTTTGCTTAAAATCAAAAATCTTATTAAAATTTTAATGAATTGGATATTTTGGGAAAGGCATTCTTTAGGAATCGAATATAAAATAGTCCTATGTTTTTATGGAATGTGAAGTACTGAGGTATTCTAGGAATAAAGATCTCTAATTAAGAAGAATTATGGTAGGTATAGTTTTATACTTCCACTTCAATTCGTAGAATGTATGCATTCACTTTTCGGATGTTCAATTTTCGAAGTCTTCTATCTTCAACATAAAAGTTAATTTCACTCGGACAAATCAGAATGATAGTATTCGATGCCCTAAGAAATAGAAACGGAGTTTAGAAAAATAAAACGGGTTTTGTGGGCGTCAGGGCCAAAACTAAGTCGAAAACTCAATTTCCGGAGTGTGTATTCATTGCTCAGCAACTGTAAATAAAAGATCAACGAAATGTGAAACTTAAGATAGTTTACTAATTCGTGGGGTAAGAGTGAAATATGGATCAAAATCAAAATAACCTTATTCCTCTTTATTTGAATGTTGGAGTGGTTTTTATTTTTTATTTTTTCACAAGAAATATCCCTCAGAAAATCCCAACTTCGAATTTTTCTCACGAATACAAGATTCCTATTCCTACTAATAGAATCAACGATTTTATTTATTGCGTAATGGAAATAAAAAATGATTGAGTAACTATAAAAAAAGTAAAAAAAAAAAAATTAGTTTTCTGTTGGGCGATTTAGTGCATATTTTTCTACACTCAGTATAACCTAACCTTGAATAAACTTATATTAAAAGTTATAAAGTTTATGACGTCAGCACCCTATTTCAGTACAAACTGGAGTACAACAGAGGGGGATTAAAATATCCAATGGAATAGAAATTTTAGGAAATGAATTTTCTACGAATCATTTTAAAGTGCTTAGTATACCTACATATTATTGGTCAATGTTTAATAAAGTCATTACCGTATTGTTAGCATAAAATAACAAGGTATTAATTATAAACTTCATATAGATAGTGTCTGGAACCGAATAGAAAGTCAATTTTCCTTGAGACAGAATTTGCTACAGTTATAATATGGGTCATAAGAGCGGTCATAACCCTATAGTGGTATCCAACTATTACAATTTCCTTCAAAGCTTCAAGGCATCAGAATCAAAGGAATATGTCTGGAAGATTCTTAACAATGGGCTTAGATAATAGGTACATTTTTGTTTATATATATATATATATATATATATATATATATATATATATAAGGTTTTGTCTGTACATTGGTCTAAATCACGCCAATGGTTGCATACGTTTCAAGCAAAGTTATGATCATATATCAACAAAATTCCTGTTTGTCTGTATGCCTGTAGTATGTTTCCGCGAAAGGTTTATCAATATTCACGTAAAAACGGCTGAAGGGATTATTATGAAATTTCATATTTGGACGAGATGTCTTCTAACTTGCGTTTATTGGTATATAACTTTTTGATATTTTGACCTCAAAAGGGGGTTTGGGGGGGGGCGCACTAATGGAAATAAAGAAATAGCTCCTTAACTATTATTAACTCTATGGGAAATTTTATTATGAGCAAAGTTGTAGGGGATGGGATTTCTGATAACTTTTGTCTAAAAAATTCCCCCCAATAACAACTCAAAAAAAAAGGGGGGGGGTGAAAAGAATGTAAATTCTTGCCCTTGGAGCAACCTCAACCAAATTTTGTATACGTAATATGTGGGCTCTAGAGAGCTAGAAATGCAAAAACTAGGTGGGGGGTAGGGGAGGGAGTGGTGCGGAGTAGGGTGGGGTGCAGTGGGTGGTACGGAGTGGGGTCCAGGGGGCGTGGCGGGGTGTGGTGCGCTGGGGTGGTACGGGGTGAGGGGTCAGGGGTTGGTGGGGTGTAGTGTTGGGATGGGGGCGGGGCTGGTCATGGGTTCATGGTGCGGGTCCAGGGGGCATGCAGCTAGTTATTAATATTAATAATAAATAATTTCATGGAATTTCAATTTTTTTTTTCGTTTTGAAATGACTAATTAATTTTATCCTGATATAATCGAATTATAGAAGAAAAAAATTAAATTTTTTCAAAACTAGGATGCTTTTTTCAAATTTTGGTGAATTGGCAATTTTTTGATACTGAACAGTATTTGATCTATTATTCTATTATAATGTCCATTCATCCTTATAGGTAGTAACTATAGAGCTCATTGGGTTGTCCTTCACAGAGAACCTCTTCCATCCAGAGAATTTGGAGTGGGTCTAGCGAAAGAAGAAGGTTGCTAGAGGTTGGCTCCCGGATGGCAGAATTCTTTCAAGAGATGCGCCGAAGTTTCTTCTGACGATTTGCAGAATTTTCAGGTCTCCTCCTGGCTGAGTTTTCAGAATCTACAATTACCGGTTAAGAAACCCTTCAGAATTCTGAGCCTTGTTTCTTTTAATTTTATACAGGTCTTGCTTCTTTTCTGTTTGTAGTTCTTCAGTAGTTTTTGGTCTGTTTTGCATTGGAATATCACTACAGTTTTACACTTTTGCTTTCTTGCATCTTTATAAGTTCTTAACAGATTGTTTTTTATTTGTTTCAACCTTTTAGAAAGTGGTTGCCCCTTTTTCGAGATATTCTGTCTGCTTCTCTTTACTTTTATGTGGTAAGTGAAAATCTAAATATATATATAAAATATAGGTTTCATTTGCAAAACCGACAGTGAAATTCTTTAGTTAATTAAAAATATTTTTTTTTAATTTGATTTTTTCACTGTTAATTTATTTGGATTTCTATTTTACTAAAATTAACAAATTTAAAAGTTGGCATATGCCTGTATGCACTATTCAAAATGAGATTAGATAAGCCGGGAAGCAAATATCGTTAGTGGAATGAATGGAATTTCGTCAAGAACTTTTGGAGTTGGTTTTAATAATATTTGATTTTTTTAGCGACAAAAATTCTAAAAATATTGATTAAAGCCAAAAAATGAATTACCGAAACAGCTATACAGACACTAAATTAATATTTTGAAATAAATTATTAAATAGATTAGTAAATTTATTCCTGTTAGTTCAATTATTAGAAAAATATATCACTGTATAGTATAGAGAAAATGCAATAAATTTATTAGAGTAAAATTATTTTAGGGGGCACATGTGATTAAGGTAGAAAAGTAAGTGCCTAAGGAATATCAATATTGGTTAATAACCAGATGTGTAAATGAGGAAAATAAACTTTTTCCATATTAGGAAGTTCTAAATCATTTAGAAAGAAGAATACATAATAGTGAGAAGCAGAAATGCTGAATTCATTCCCTAAATGGCAGTGAGGACAGTACCCTCCCTTAAGGCCAAATCCAGCCTGTTCTCAGATTACACTCGTTTATTTATTTATTTAGTTAGAAAAAAATGAAAAAAGAGCAAACAGAGAACCTATGAATAAAAAATCAAGAACGCAGACAGACTTGGAGATAACAGAGAGATTCTAAATTTGTAAATATCATGAATCTTGCATGAGTAATTTTTCTGATGTCATTCATTTAGACACTCTTATAAACAAAACATGTTAGGAGAATTCTATTTTCCTATGAGCAATATATTTAGCTATTTGTATAAAGAAACAGGATTACTGATGTCACGTTTAGTTAAAAAAAAAAAAAATGTGTATCAAGAACAGAACGTGATTTTGTAGTTAAGTGTTAAGAGTGGAAGAAAAAGAGTTTTTGAAAGAGGAAAATATTTTTAGGTTTGAAAAGTATTTAAATCAATCACTCTTAATGGTCCGTGGAACAAAATTACTATCAAATAAAGAACGGAGGATTAGCTATCGAATTTCAATAATAATAAACGATCGGGTGTTTCATTGAAGCTTTTTATTGACTTTTTTTGGCTTAAATTAAATAAGTGTTTAATAAAATATATACCTAGATATATTTTTTTTAATAAATATTTGTCCGTAATTATAAAATGATTGATCTCCCTCTTGAGAACGAGAAAAATGATGGAGTGAAGAAGACATGTGAATTGTGTAGTGTTCAATAAATATGTGAACAGTATCTAAACAAGAAATTGAACAAAGAATCATTAAGGTCGAAAAATAACAAGACTTTCTTTCCTTTTTTCAATCCCGAAAATGAAGGGGTGAATTTTGTATAGTTTAAATTCATATCTGGTAAAAATGTCAATCATATTATATCAAAATTAATAGTTTATAAGTTCTATCAATGCTATCACTTCACTTAAGATTAAATTTTCTCACTTAACCTCCCCCCCAGCCCCCCTCTAAAAAATTTAAGTATTATCTTACAAAAAGAAGTGAAATCCCACCAAAAAAGTTATGTAAAATTAGGCTATGTTCGATTAATAAAACGGTTTCCCATAAAAAGTAATGAGATCTAATTTGCTGCCAATAGTAAATGGGTCAGGAAAATAGTGTTTTCAATTAAAACTAGATATCGATTTACGGATTCTACATTTTTAATTTAAATTATTTGCCTGAAACTTGGCTATTACACATTATGTTATTATATTAAATTAATTAAATTTGTGATATAACTTAAAATATACAACAGTCAGGAAAATAATTTCAATTAAAAATATAGAATCCGTAAATCGAAATCTAAAATGGGAATTATGAATTTTAATTGAAAGCACTATTTTCCCGATTCAATTACTATTGGTGAAGTTAAATTTGCAGCACATTAGATTACATTACTTTTTTCGGACATCCTTTTTATTAATCAAACTTGGTCTTTTTTATACTAGTGTTTTGGTGGGATTAAATCTTCCGAACCATGTCCGAGTGTGTTGTTTGTATTGATAAGAGGAAACAATGACATATCTTTCAGTCATAGACGGGTAGAAATTTATATTACTTCATTCTGCATTGTTCTTTAGATTAATCCAGACTCATTCAGAAGGAAGCTAGGGACAGAATTGACTTTTATAGGCAACATCATGCAGCTTCCTAAAATGGTTACCGAACCAAATATAACCCAAAATCAAGGTTATTTCATGTCAGTGATCTTACTAGTGTTATTGGTTATTATTATTGTGTTAATATATTAACAACTGATATTTCAAGGGGTTTTGAAGCATAGGCCCTACTAACAATTTTCAAAGGAGCGTAACACTAGATATTAATAATATATCAAAATGGTGTAAATATTTTTTTTTGTAATTATGATTTATTAGATTATAAATATTGATTTAAGAAAATTGATAGTATAACAATAATATCGGAAAGTAGTAACATTTGTTATTGATTATTTATCTATTGGAGATTAGGATAAGAGACCAAACAAATAAATGGGTAGGATTCACTTTTATAAGAAACGATCTAGAATAGCGAATCTCACCTGGAGAAAAGAATATCATTAGTGATACTTTTAAGATCGGTAGTTAGTATAGACTATATATGAATGTTTTTTATGTCATTTATTTCAGATAATATTTTCTAAGATTTTCTCTTCATCATCAGTCTGTCTATTTCGAATGGATATTTAAATTAATTTTAGTCATAAGTGAATTTACTTCTTTCGAAAAAAAAGAAGTCAGTGAACTTAATATATTCTTTAAGAAAGAAGTAAATTCAATTTTAATTAAAATTCTATTTAATATCCATTCAAATTTTTAAAATGGTGAAGACAAATTCTTCGAAATTATATTCTCAAATTGTACGCTTGTTGAAGAAAAACAAAACAAGATATTCAATACTGTCTAGAGACACTCAGTTTCTATTATACTCTATATCAGCTATTCTCAACCGCTGGTCCGCGGAGAAATTTTACTAGTCCGCAACTACTAGTACTCAATATATATATATATATATATATATAATTACATATCTTTACATTAAAATATTATTGTAAGTAAATGATAATAAAAATGTTACAATTAACTTATGTAGTAGTTCTTTAATACCGAGTAAAATTTTGTTGTTAAAAAAATATCACTGGTCCGCGAATTTTTTTTACAAATTTTACTGGTCCGTGAGCCAAAAAAGGTTGAGAAACGCTGCTCTATATGATAGTATCGGAAATATTGATTTTTTTTCATTTGTTTAAAAATATGTTTCCATGTTTGTATACATTATTTTCTGACCTGTGACTTCTCTAGACTGATTTTTTTTTAGATGAAATAATTGTATTTTCAAATACATCCTATATAAAAGTGATGAGGGCACATGAACATACGT
This sequence comes from Forficula auricularia, assembly GCA_024734495.1. NCBI lineage: Eukaryota > Metazoa > Arthropoda > Insecta > Dermaptera > Forficulidae > Forficula > Forficula auricularia. The sequence goes on along the minus strand of JALMQS010000030.1, from coordinate 3,599,924 downwards.
AGATATTTTTTGGTAGTAGGTACTTTAATTTTTGATTTTGGTTTTGATGGTAAGCATATAATAAGGCTGAAAACTTTATAAGAAATATATATGTACATATATTAAAATAAGAAAGGTCAAATATATTTATTTACTTGTTAATAAGTAAAAAAATTATTATAATGAACTAAATACCAAGGTCAAAAACGTCATGTTGTTTCTTAAGATTGTTTATATTTTTACTTTAGTTTCGTAATTCGTAGTAAAATGTTTTTTGCATAAACATAATATTAATCTATTTTAAAGTAATCAATTAGTAGTTTTGTTTACTTTGGAAGCTGGGTAAAGGATGGTGATGTTTTTTGGCATAGGATTCGCAATATCAGGATATTTATTTTTCAAATTTGATTTTTTAACTTCTATTTATATATGTATATATTTTGTTTTCCAAATCAATGTCCAGATGTTGGAACCAGAAGAATCCCTTTTTGACAATAGTTGATATTTGTTTTATGACTAGAAACCGAATCGTTGTGTAGGTAGGTGATTCTATTCAGGAATCTTCAATTCCCCTTTAAATTATGTTAATTTTTGAATAGATAAATATTATTATAACTGCATTGGCATGTCGAAGGTACCAAAACTCAATAGATCCTGGAAGTTTAACAATATGCATAGTGGATGGTTCTTAGAAGAGAGATTATCTCATACAGTTGTAGACTCTTTTAACTTTTTAGGCCATTTATCCCTAAGTGAGAATCTTGGATTATATTAAAAATGAATTTATTTTTCCTGATCTGATTAACATGGCGCAATCGACACTGAAAGAACTTAGGGCCGGTTGCATGTCGCAAAGTAAATGCTTTTACCACTAACCAAGGTAGATGGTAAATGGAGTGACTGGGATGGCCAATCAGATGACAGGCACTGAAAGTTCCTGTCATCTGATTGGCCAACCCAGTGGCGCTCCATTTACCATCTACCTTGGTTAGTGGTAAAAGCATTTACTTTGCGACATGCAACCGGCCCTTAAAGGTGCGAACCTTTATTTTCACTTACTTTTTGAACTTCATATAGGGAATAGTCGATTTTAAATTGGGAATAGTCGGAATTCTATATATATATATGAAACACTAAGTTTGTTGTGAGTTTTATTTAGTAAAATCTAAAAAGCTCCACGGATCTTATAAAATGTTGGATAGTTAACTTTTAAATTCTCTACTTGGTGACTATAGTTTTCTTATTATACTATAGTCCATAAGAAATTGATAGTGATTCAAATTGGAATAAGATAATGATCCAAAAAATCCCCTAGTCCAGAAAATCAAAAAAGTTCGAAGGAAGCCTAAGAAAGCCCCAAAAAGATATAGAAATGCCACAACTACAAGACATAAAATAGAAGAGAATAATGTTCCGGAAAAACCGAGTGGTGAGCCGCGATTGGAATTAGGTATACATATCTTTGGAATTATGTGGAATTATTTTGGAATTCATTAGATAATAACCCTTTTTCTATTGTCTTCTACTTTGAAATGAAAGAGGAAGTGGAAGTAGGTGTACACGACATTAGGTCGCGGTTCACCCCTCGGGGAAAACTAAAAAGCTAAAATTTTACCACGAAAGAAGCCGTTATTGAGTGATATTGACTTTTCTCAAATTAAAGTTTTAAGAGGGTAGAATTGCTACAGTTTGAGTGGCCGAAAACAGAAAAGAATAATCTCCAAGATTAGAAAACCTAGAAAGATTAAAATTAGTAAGTAAGGAGAATTTAATTAAATTAACTATTTATATTTTGTAGTTAAAAAGATTAAAAAAATGTAACAGCTCAACCCTTTAATGGGATTCTGTCAGTTCATTGAGAATCTAGTCAATAAAATATTAGTTTTACGTAATCAAATATTTGTAATAGTAATTGAGAATTTTTTCCCAATACGTAGTCATTCCACTTAACTTGTGATTTGTCTAAGCTTGCTAATCGATTTAGGAAACAACTCGTATTCCTATCCAGGAAATCGTTGTTTATTATGCACCAGGCATTCATCATGCATCATCAGTTGACGTCTCACTGAAATTCGGTTTTGGTTGGAAACTATTGGATTATGTTAATGATCGTCAAGTGAGAGGAAGAGGACTTATGGATCCATTGGCCCTTTCATTAAAAAAGTCATAGAGGGCAAATGACTAACACGCGTCCATTAATCAGGTTAATTGTTGAAGGCGGAAACTGAAGCAACACCCGAATAATTTCTAAGTTCTAGCATAGATCATTCATCCGAAAAGCCTTTTAGTGATTCAACAGATAATCAAATATATCCATTGACGTGATTGTATTTTCATCAGAAATAACATCTAGACTCGAAAATTTTCAAATTTATCGATAGAAGGCTGTTTAATTGTCTTTGTGTAATAGAGCATAACGATATTCTTGATTTATGTGCTAATAGAAATTCTTTCGAACTAGAAGGAATGTTCCATAATATTATGTTAACATCCAGGTTTGCTTTTAAGTAAATAATAAGATTAATATAATTTCATTTGGGTGAATTATTATTACTATTTCTTATCTAATTAATAAATAAAATATTATCTAAGCATAAAAATATGTAAAATATACATTCATAAATTTCCGCATTCAATTTATAACTTTTTCAAAGGAAGGCTTTCTGAAAATTTTGGTAGTTTGAGTTAAAAAGTTGAAACTTTTAGAACAAAAATGATCGTTGGTTTTTTGGACCATATTTACCATGGCTACAATCTTTAGATAAAGCTCAACATCTAACTATTCGATTTATTTTTTGTATTTTTGAGCCAGATATTCTGAAGTTATAAAGTCCAAAATCTAATCAATTCTTCATTTTAGAAATACAAACTTTTTAGTCCTAGTACGTAAGTTACACGAGCTTCCGTTATTTGGTTATCATGAGTATAGGAATCTAGACTCAATGTTAATGATTTTGTAAGATCGTAGTGCTCGACTGAAGAGTCAAAATAGAAGCCGGTGTGAAGTGCGAGTTGGACTGCATAGCGAAGGTATCATACCTTATTTTCCAAAATACTTAAGATATTAAATTGTCGTGTGTGGAGAGAATGAGGGAATTTTTTAATAATTTTAAGTTAAGCTACACTGCTGTCCGACAAGAAAAAAGATATCGTAGCGACACTAATAGGGTCCCGTTTTATTTTTGAACGAATTCCTAAAAATTTCAAGATAGCATGTTTAATAGGATTTTAAAGCTATTGAAGGGTTTTCGGGTTAAAGAAGAGCACATTGATGTCATTGAGATATATACCTTGATTTTTTTGTATTTCTCTATACATTGCGAATATTAAAAGCATACCCTATAAAATTTCATCACAATTAATTTGTGATTCTTGCTAAGAGGCCCGGAGGGCGGAGATTACGAAGGAGCTTTGAAACTAAAAATTATGAATTCTATAGTCAAATTGTGTGAGTCTTAATTATAAATATATTGATTAGTTGATTTGAAAATATAATTTCCACTATAAATTAACCATTTTAAGGTTAGCTCAAAAAACATGAAAAACGGATCCTCATCTAATAAGTTCATTAAATGACCATCTGTCTGTTCCTTCTTTCACAGGTCGGTAGCTTCTAAACTATTAAAGATAGAAACTTGATATTTGGTATCTATGTAGATATGTAGATAGTGGTTGATCATTTTCGAAGAGTCTCATCTTCAAAGATATATATAAATTTGAGGTGCCTCCTGAACATAAAAAGTCCTAATATTTCAGGCCCTAAGGTTTTAAAAGATCTACATATTCAAGAGGTACCATAGGGCCTGAAATATTAGGACTTTTTATGTTCAGGAGGCACCTCAAATTTTTATATATCTTTGAAGATGAGACTCTTCGAAAATGATCAACCACTATCTATCTACATAGATACCAAATATCAAGTTTCTATCTTTAATAGTTTAGTTCCTAATACTTCAGGCCCTATGGTACCTTTGAATATCTGTAGATCTTTTAAAATCCTTATAAACATTATATTTTGTGATTTTTATTTTACACCTCAGTCGCGAACTATGTACTACTCTTACTTTCAGTGTCTCCCCTCCCATAATTTTACTTCCCAATGATTTAGTGAAAATTATTTTGGTTGATATAAAATAATTAGTAGATTTGACAGAAAAACCTACGGAAATCTCGGTATGTGAGTCCCTCTTAGTGGCTTTTTAAATTTAGATTTTCTAAGATAGCAGATGTTGCATTCTGTCGGGGTTTCAATTTTAGCCAGCTGCAAAAAAAGGTAGCCAGTTGGTCTAAACAACAAATCATCAATATATGGAAAATCAGTTTTAGTTTACACAATTATATATAATCAAAATAAGAATAAATCTTTATATAAATATTTTTGGTTTTCAAATAATATGATGTTACCTTGAGTGGTGTTAAAAAGAAATCGACATGAATAAAAGGTCAAAAATTTATTAATTCAGAGACGATAAACCATTAAGAAAAACCTTCATATTTAGATTTTTAAGACTTAAATAGCCTTCTCTCTCTCTCCTTCATTAGGAACTCTATACATAATTTTCTACGTGGGAGGAAAAAACTATAGAAAATGATGATTGAGAAATGAAATTAAAAGGTTCTTTAAGAGCTAAATAATTTGTCTATTCTAATTTAATTTATAAAAATGCAGTCTTAACATAAAAAAAAACTATTTTCTATAAATCAATGAAATCACTGACATAGTTAAATTAAAATAAAAAAACAAGAGAGAAACCACGTGATTTAAATTATAGTTTACTTTATTAATTGATTAAATTATTTTATAAATTCGTAATGTTCAAAGTTGGTCATGCGAATATTCCAAAATACAAAGGGTAAGTACCTACATTAGCTTATTTACTATTATAGCGCTCGCTAGATTAAATTCACGCAATTTTTTTTTTACCTAATATTTACTGTTTAGAAATGACTAGTACCTGAAGAAAAATAATTTTGAAATAAGATATTTTTCTGTATGATTCTGTGTCTAGATTCTGAAATCCATAATAAGCTCGTAGAAAGTTAATTTTGGTGCCAAAATGTTAGGGTTTTTGGACTTGATAGCTTCACAACTTCAGAATGAAAAATATTTGGAAAAATCAATCAAATCGTTTTAAAGTGAATTTTTGAATGGTTATAATGAGCTGAAATCTAGTAAAAAAGTTTGTATTGATAATATAATATATAGAGTTAAGGGAGTTCGGGACGGCTTATCTATCTGTTTGATCTTCGAAAAAATCTTTTGTATTTCTGCAGAGTGACAACGTCTGCCTACTAAATATTTTAATTAAAAAAAAAAAAAAAATTGTTAATAATGAGGTTAATTTCGAATAAAAATCTGTGTTTTGATATTATTAATAAAAAGAATATTGAGATAAATTTTTTCTCATTATAAAAACATTTATTTAACACAAAAACGATTTCAAGAAATAGAGTTGGAATTCTACGGTAGTGCTTTTGTTATATTCTGTTGGGTGCAAATAACATGTTATTTTTACATTTATGAATAACTAATTAACTATACTGTCAAACCTATTGAAAAAATTATCATTCGATTCATAAAAGTTGAATTATTGATATGTATAAATTTGTTGAAAATGGTATAATGTGTATAAAAGTTATAGCCCTTTTAAAAGCTCGATTCATTTACCAGTAGTACTTCCATGTTACAAGGACAATTTTCAATAATTTATTTCTCGGTAATGGGACAGACGATCAATTTCAAATTTCGGGAATAAATTTTTAATATATCAATGATTCGATGGTAAAAATTTGAGAATTTTCTTATAAAAATGATAAACAGTCCCGAACCCCCTTAAATCTTACAAAATTGTAAAATCACCGAAATTCACAGGGGGTATAAAGTCTTCATTTTTTTGATTTAATTAAAAAAAAATATAATGCATATGATTTATTACTCGTATTTAGTAGGAATGATAAATAAATATCACAGAAAATTATAAAAAAAATGTGATAATAATGTTACAAATACATTTTAATTAATGTATTTTTACCCTAAAGTTAAGATAGGTGTTTCCTAAATTGTGTACCCTTAAGAGCTACCCCTATATAAATTATAATATATTTATTTATTGTGAGTAAAAATTTTGATAGTACATCAATCTAAAAAATACGTATTCATTAAATTTCTAAAAAGGAAATGTGAGAATTTTGTTTGTATTTCGAAGAAATGCTAGATGAAAAATCATTCACTTGCCTCAATTTGAAGAAATCGATGTCAATACATTAAGCCGACAAGATTCCTTGCAAACGTATCGGAAAAATAAACCTAAGATGTCATTGAAATGGCAGCTGGAAGTACACTGTTTGGTTGGTGTCTGCTGTCGACGACACGCGAGAATCTCAATGTCGAGGACACACGAAGATTTACGGAAAGAGTCGAACTCGGCCTCCGTGGGGGTCCCAAAATTCATTTCCATATGACCAACAAAAAAAGGATATTTTCTTTACCATACGTATTTACATATTAGTTTACCATACGGAGTAAAGGAATCGTACAGAAAAATTTGGTGATTTTTTTTAGTATTTTAGACGCATTTAATACGTATATCAAAAATTGCTTAAATATTTTGATTAAAACAAAAATTAAGCAAAATCACGGTGTCAAGCAAGTCAGGTGATAATAAACTATTCAAGAGTTAGTATAATATCTTTATTTAAGGTGATTGGTTCGCGACAATACTAGCAAAAAGTTAATGCTAGAGTATATAGAACAGACAATAAGGATTCATAATTCATAAGCTCAAAACTTTTTGCTGTTTATGTACCACTACAAGTCAATCCAGTGCTTGTTTGACAAATCTGGCAACACTGTCCGAGCTTGTATATATTTTATCATAGAAATTTCAAATAAATTGAAAGTTTTTGTGCTGAGGGTAGCAGAATTTTTATATATTGAAGGAGACAATAAAAGAGTGTGTCTGGAATTATAAATTTTATTTACTATATTTTATAATGAGACTATAGTTTCGAGGGCTTTGCCCTCTTCCTGTGAATCAATTATTAATTATAATAGACTGATGAAGAGGGCAAAGCACTCGAATCTATAGTCTCGTTTTAAATAAAATTTATAATTCCAGCAGAAGACACACTCTTTTATTGTCTCCTTCAATAGAAATTTCAGATGAAGTACATTATAAAGGAAGATTTATAAAACACAAAGTTCTTAATAAGCGATTGAAAGCTGTTGCAGCAATGGCTGAAGCGAAAAAACGTCTAAAATATTACTAAAGTTAACCCACTTTTTAGGTAAAATAAATGTGTTGTTGCCAGCTTGTTTTTTGTGTAAATTTTTCATTATACATTTTTCATTATTTATTCATTATTATCTCAGAAACTGTGTTGTAACTATGAATTAAAATTTTCTTACAAATGTATTAGTTATTGTTTAATGTTGGTTTAGTTTTTTATAACAATCTTAAGAAGAGTTTCTTGATTATAATTAAATATGAATGTAAACTTTCACATATTCCGTATAGTGAGTGCAATGAATAAGAGACTGAAAAACTCTATCTTTGGAATTTAATATCTCCGGAACTATATTTTTCATAAATTTTGTTTTGACAGCAATTGATGCAAAAGTATTTAAATAATAATCTGTCTAAGTTTCAAAATAATCCTAAGAAAACCCATATGGGGAAACAACTACCTAAATCTTTAAAAACGGGAATACCAATCTGATCCCAGATTTTAGTCAATGGGGTTTACTTACACCTGGAGAGCACGTAAATTTTGAGATATAGTTTTCCAGATTTTGAGTGTAAAAACACATGGTTTTGGAAATTTGTTGATAATTCGTTCAGCCTTAAATGAAAATTAAAATAGAATTTAGTTGAGAGTACAATATGAATTTTATTTTCATTTATTTGAGACTACTACGTATAGTTTGAAAGCTTTGATTTTATATTAAATTTCTCATGGAAATTTCAATTATTGTTCATTATCGTGAATGAACTAAATTAATTCTTATCAAAGAAGTAAATTCATTAGTCTACATTATAAACTTAGATTAAGCAGAGAGCACTCTTTGATTTTCTTTTGAGACTGAAATTTCATTTAATATCTATATAAATTATATTAAACTGAAAACGAAGGTAAACTATACTCTCAGATAAATGAAAATACTCATAATAAGATGACGCAATCAATAATTTATTTTTTATATACGTCTATATATTAAATACGTTGATTTCAATTTTGTTCGTTTTTACCATTTTCATTAAAAAACATTAAATAAAAATTAGAGAAAGAAAACTGAAGTTTTTATGCATTTGGCATCAATGAAAGTGAGTTCTGCTGCTGCATCATCGATGGCAGATAATTTTTATCATATTTATATTTTGCAACCTTTAGTGATTTAAATGGGCTTCTAGTTTCATTTATAAGGCCACTCCTATTACGAGACTTAACTAAGTTCATCCCTGAGAAGAATGATTCACCAGAATATATAGATTCGAAAATGTATAGTCATAATAATGCTGAGGCAAGATTTAAAAAATATGGATAGTTTAAGCCAGGGGTGTCCAACCTTTTGGCTTACACGAACCACTTTTGAAGAGAAAAAATTGTGTCGAACCGCGGACAAAATATTATAATTCTATTGATATTTGTAATTCAAAAAAGATAGTTAATAAGAGTTTTATTATTTTTTTAGCTCATAGTGAGTTTCTAATTTTACTTTTCGTAAATTTTATACTTGAAAAATAGCTTCTCGTATATGTAAATACATACCTACATACTTACAAAATGTGATATTATGTATAAGTATTTCTTTAAATTTTTCCTGGCTAGATAATTAATATAAAATTCTAATAAAGAGACAATATTCATTTTTTCTTTCAGATTTAATTGGTGTTCTAGATTCTAGAACATTCAATCAGAAAGTTTGCAAGTAGAAAATTTATTTCTAATGAAAATAAAAAAATTATCAGGCCAAATTGTTGTGTGTTTTCCAGTATCTACATATAAATCTCAATGTTTTAAGGAATTGTATGACATTATATTGGGTGACGGGTTGGACAGCCCTGGTTCAAATCGAATGGGATTAAAGAAGAATATGAGGAATGATAATGTATTTTTTAAAAGTGTCGGATATAATAATCCCTGACTATCCATTATCTATTGACATGTAAGAACGTGTAAAGATCTAAAAGACAAGTCCTGACAAGTTTTAGTCCAGGAGATAAATTATCAATTAATTGTGATTATTCTAGAAAACCCCAATTCCTTGTCTCCTTGTACTAGAATGATATATCTATAGTCTTGGTTAGTGTCGTAGCATATAAATTGCTGAAATAATAAATATTTTAGAAAATGAAAATATGAGAAGAAGAATTTTTAAATATTCGAAACGTCATTATTATTATTTTTTTATCTTATATAGTTGAGCTTATAATTTTGCTTTTAGCTGAATTTTATTCTTGAAAAAAAGCTTCACGTATTGAACAAATGTACATTCATATTTCGAAAAAGGGAATAAATATAATATATATCTCTACATATACGATAAATCTCAATGTTTTAAAGAGTTCGGTGTTGGTTCTAGGTGAAACATTTTAATATAATAATAAAACTTGAGTAAGATACAAAGTAAGTTTCACAAAAAGAAATAAAACAAAATTGAGTTTTGTTTTATTTCTTTTTTGTGAAAACCTACCTCGTATCTTACTCAAGTTTTATTATTCTGTTTTAAAGAAGTTTGTGATTTTATGTTGGGCCACAATCATTGCAGTGCTGGGCCGCATGCGGCCCGCGGGCCACGGGTTGGACAGCCCTGGTTTAAGTGACAGAGACGTCAACCAAGCGTTTTTCAAATCAAATGCTTGATGCAAATAAACATATACATTCAGAATATAAATCTGAGTATATATAAATATATATAGTATATAATTTATTTCTTAGAGACTATAGTTTCGAAGTTTCGAACTTCATCATCAATCTTTTTAATTAGAAATATTTTATCTGTTATTTCTCATGGGTTCAAATACTAGATTGGATGTTTTTTGTTTTGCTGAAATAGTGAATTGATCGCATAATAAAAGAGAAATAATAATGAATCAATCAATCTGCTACTCTCAGCATAAAAATATTTTCAATTTAGCTAGAAAGTTGATACATGAGGAAGAAGTGCAGTTTAATTTATTAATGGGAACTTGTCTGTCGAATCACACCTTATTAGCTACAGCCGTTCAATGAATCGTCGTTGGATGATTCGATTTTTTTCAGAATTTCTACATGTTTGAAGAGTTTTAAAACTAGAAAGTCCAAAATCTGATCAGACCCTCGCGTCAGTCGTTCAAAAAATACAAACAGTTTGGCATTAGAACAAACTTTCTATGGTCTTTTAGTTATCATGAGTATATGGGTCCAGAGGAACAGAAAAAAAATAATGCTTGAAAATAATTTTTCTCCATGATTAGACATTTATAAGCACGAATAAGTAAATAAAAATTGAAAATTTACTATTTAATATAAATCGTAATTATTGTTTTTAGTTTATTTTTGATCCAATAATTAATTTATAAATGTGCGCAGTTATTTTAACATTTAAAATTGTTTAATTTATTCTTCGTTAGCTTATCGAGCATTCTGAGTAATAAGCCCCTTACAGTTAGTCAACTAATCATACAGACGTGTAGATTATCAACTCTAACTCTAAATCAACGAATTTTTCAAAGTGAAAATGGAGGAAAAAGTGACAACTTTTTTCAAGACAGTACTCTTTTTTATCTATTTACCATTATATAATGAAATGGCTATAAAATCTCAAAAAATCATTGAAAAAATTATTATTTATGTACAGGAAGTTCTAAAGCTAAAGTTCTCTGCATTGAATATACAAACATCTTGGCACCATAACGAACTTTCTAGGACTCCGTTTCTGAGTTATCGTGGGTTTCGGAATCCAAACACACAGACAGGAAAAAATTATAGTTGTAAATAACTCAGGTTTCAGATAGTTTTAAATATAATTAACAAATAAAAAAAAGTTTTTTGCGTGTCCAATTCAATACTAGCGCGAAACGGTAAGAAAGCTGCCTACCTGCCGGCTGTACTGAGTAAAACAAATTTTAAACCTAGAATGTTTAAAATTTAATCAGTTCTTCGGTTTTGAAATACAAACTTTCTAGCACCAGAACATACTTTTTTCTACGACCTTGTGTTCTTATGTTATCGTTTAGAACGGAATCCTGATAAGTCCCACATAGATACACACACAGGCAGAAAATAATTACACAGTAGAATCTCGATATATCGTATCTTCAAGGAGACAAAGGATAAGTACGATATATCGAGATTATTATGTTATGATATATCGCGGGTAAAAATTAAAAATACGATATATCGAAAGTTTTAATTTATTTTTTTATAAATATGTATGTACATACATACATATGTATACATAAAAATACTGTATTTAAATAGACCAGTATGAATTTTACATTATTTTTGATTGTACAGTAAATTAAATATACATAAACATGTACATATTTTTGAAAATATTGATCCGAGGGGATTGGTTTTATACGAATAAATGAGATTTTCCCAAAACACGACTCTAATTCAACGGAAAAATACGAATTATGAGACGTTTTGTCGATCTTGGAGAGGAAAAAATACATTATATCGAGGGGACTAAAATGCGTTATTTTATATGAATTAACGAGATTTTTCCAAGGGACCAGCATTTTCTTACGATTTATCGGGATATACGATATATCGGGATACGAAGTAATCGGGATTTCACAGTATTTGAAAATGATTTTTCTCCATGTTTTAGACATTTCTAAATACAAGTAAAAAATATAAAAATATCAAGTCAATTCAACAGTGAAATATCAAATGAAGTCGATTGATGCCAAAAGATTAATCTGATGAGACTATCTTACCCCTTTGGCCTCGGGAAGAGACTATCTAAACATGTATAAAATTAATAAAAGAATCAGATAAATATGAATTCACTAAAAAGTACTCAAAATGGATATTGTATTTTAATAATTCCGATGAGGTATTTATCTATGCAAATTAAATTATAGGTGTGTAAAAAAAGATGTGAGTAAAGAACGACACAAAAAACTCCAACAAGTGGCTGATGACGAATTCTTGAAGAAGGCTAGGGGAAAGCAAAATAGAACACACCATGAGCATTAGCATCATTAGTTATTAGTAGAAAAACCAAAGTGTGGAATCCTTTAAGGTGTTATAATATTAGTTTAACGCTCTAAAAAAAAATTTTGATATGACCATCCACGCACCCTACTCTCATATATTAAAATTTATCTATTTTTTTGTCAATTCGATTAAAATTTTATACTCCCTCATCAATAAACCTGTATCAACCTAAGGTGTACTGTATTTTTCAGGTTCTGATCGATAAAACAAGATTCCTTGAAATATCGTTTTATCTTATTTTTTCAAAATCGATTATATGAAAATTGTCAAAGTCAAATTATGACACTCCACGCGCGCATCCTGTGCCAAAGCTGTTTGGTTTTTGTTTTCTTATTTGAGTACCGATCATTTGTGCTCATATAACCTTTTTTCCATCGGCATGCCTGTTGTGTCAATGCAAATTCACAACAGCCAGGCCAATGGTAAAAAGTTATAGTTATACTATCTTAATGAAAAAAAAAATTACGATGTTAAAACCTTCAAAAAGCTATTATAAAGATCATAAAAATGAGATTTTAAGAAAAGTTAAATATTTAAAAAAAAAAAAAAAAAAAAACGTCAAGAATAAACGTTTAGATAGGTTGATCGGATTTAATCGAAAATTTTAAACTCTTAATACCTACCAAAATAAAACATCTAAATATGAAATTTCGTTTTCATACCCTTAATAGTTTTGGACAAGGAAAAAAAATTGATATTTCAACGAGTAACACATTCAAGAACAATTTTAACAAAATATAGTAATTAATATCTCTTAAAATGTAATTATTTCGATATTCAGTATTTAAGCCTTTTTGAAGATTTTATGATTTTGCTATATTTTTTTTTATGAAAATAGTTTTAAGCTTTTTTGAAATATTTAGATAAAAATAAGAAAAAATTTCATTTTTTTTTTGGTACGTTTACTTACTGTGTATGGTTAAGTAAAAATCTAATTGCAATTTTTCCCTCGTTCTTTAAGTGAACTGAATATTCAAAGTCTTTTATCTAGTTGGCTTTGGCATTTAGAGGACTATTAAGTTCGAAGCCCAGAATAACTTGACTCACTGACTGAATTCATATTAATAGAGATTGGTTGTAGAATGAAAGACATGACCTATTCTCTAGAAAAAAGATCACTATTATATCTACGCGTATTAATTATTTTCGATTTCAGATTTAATTTTAGAAATGCTAAATAAAAGATAGTCAAGATCAGGAGACGGATTTTCATTTTAGATTGGATTTCAGACGTTTTACCATATTTTTTTAAGGAAATTTATATTATACATATTGCAAATTGGTAATAAAAATTCATTTCTTTTTGAGAACAAGCTTTGTTTTAGAGTAGGTACCTGCTTTATTTCAGTAATCCAACTCCGTCGGCCCAAGTACTCAAAAAAAATTCTAATTGTATTTAAAAATGTCTCCCAAGTGAGAAAAATCAATTCCAACTGATTTTTTCTGTCTTTGTGTCTGTGTGGATTCCGATACCACGAGAGCTCAAAAATGGAAAGTTTTAATGCCACAATTTTTATATTTCAATAAATATATATACTTACTAGCTGCGGCGCCCGTCTTTGGCGGGCCTCTTGCTGGCCAGAAGGCTTCGCCCCCTGCCTTTGATCCCTTCCATTCCACTAACCCTATAAATGCCCTCTGGGCTCTCTCCTCTTATCTCCCAACTTTGATCAGCCTCCGAACCCTACCAGTCCGGGAGAAAGATTAATTCTTTCTCTGTTGATACAAATATGTACTTTCTATTGGTAGTGTACAAAAATCCTCCACCCGGGTTCGTGGGGTTCGGAGGGTGATCAATGTTAGGGGAAGAGAAGAGAGTCCAGAGGGCTATAGGGTTGGTGTGGTGATGATGATCGGAGGTGGGTCCAGGGGGGAAGGATAGGGTCAGTGAGGGGAAGGGGATTAGGGTAGGCTAACAAGAGACCCGCCTCACCGTACGCCTGGACCCGTTTTTATGCTAATTGCGGGCAAAATTTGCGTGGACACACGGAAACAGACAGACAGACATACAGAAATTTTGTTCAGGGGGTTTTCTTTCATAACTTTTCTTGAAACTTGTAGTTACATTGTACAACCAAAATTTGAGGCGATTTTGAGCAATGTAGAGATAAAAACTTAATTTTTCCCTGAAATTTCTTCTTAGTCCCGGACTAGAGGGGTCGCATCTAAATGATGCACACCTTCTTGTGCACCAATATAATAAAAAAATATACAAAAAATATATTTAAAACTTGTGTTCAATAGTACATTTATCATAATATTTTCCAAAAAATCATCCCAAAAACCCGCAAAAAAACCCTGGAAACGTGCCTACTAGTACATTAGGCCTCCCATCCAAAAAGAGTTTAATAGGTGTATTTATTTTCAGTAGAAATGTTATCAGTTTCATTAGAATCAAAGTAGGTTTCCTCGTGTACCTGGAAGTAGAGGACCCACGGACAAAAGGGAAGCGGCCGCAGTAGTCGAGACCATGGTGACCAGTCCATCTTGGACATGATAAGACTTTCGGCGACGTCGTCGACGTCTCCGAGGGACATACTCAAGGAAATCCTCTCCGTAAGCCGGCATAGAATCAACTGAAAATTGGCTCAACTCACTAGACAGGGTCAGACGGACAGACATTCAATTTCTATTTCGTGAATTGTGTTGGCGCGCGCGCACAATTGCTGATAAATATAAACAAATCGTAAATAGAAAATCCAAAATGATACTCATCATGAGTTTTCTATTTTGATTTTAAACGAATCAAATGCGTATTTCAAAAATACATTCATTAACAAACAAACAAATCAAATTTAACCTGAAATATTTAATTCAATAAAATATTAAAGTTGAAATTAAATATCGACCGAAGCTTGTTGATAAAACGACCTGAAAATGTGAGTATTATAATATGAATGAATGTGTCTATTCATAAGTGTAAATTCTCTAAAAAGAACTAATCAATGAGCTGTTTTTTTGTCGATTTCCAAAACCTAAAACAATATTAACTATTGAAGATGGACATTTAGTGGTAACCGAAACTTTCTAGTGAAAACATATAAATAAATAAAAATTATTTATCAAAATTATCAAATGTATTTCAAATGTGTGAGAAATAACCCTTGAAGTTGGAAAAATATAAAAACCATGTCCGAAACTTTCATTTTACTCCGACATGAAATTTCGGGCAAAAAGCTGCTGGAAAAATTTTGATACAAGTGTTATAATAAATAAAAAAATGCAATCAATATTACTATTAAAGAAACGATATTTCAAAAAAATTTCTAGTTATTCAACTTTAAATGTAAATAGGTTGAGAGAGTGGTTGTCTAATCTCCAGGCGCTTGGATAAAAATCGTCTAGTTCGATTATAGAGTTTCTTGATAAATATATACTATCAATATTGGCTTTTAGTAAAGGGGTTGCCAGTATATTTTTTGGGGGGGTTCCTTTCTAAGGGAAGAAAGAGCCCTATTGGTGTCGCTACTGACTTTCCGTCTGTCATAGCAATGTAGCTCGTAAACTAAATAAGATACAAACTTGATATTTATTACTTTTCCCCCAAATCAAAAATCGTAATAAAGTTTCAATCGAATGATTATTTCAGGGAAGATTGAAATTTTTGTGGAGAAGATAATAAAAAAAAATATTTTATCTTGGAGTTTGAGATATCCCTGTAAAGATCTATATTAGATAGTGAAGACAAAAAAATAAGTAGAATTAGGATAAGTTTTTTAGGATTCCGTTTAAAAAGTAAACAGACCCTTTTAGTATTAGTGTCGCGACAATGTGTGTGTGTGTCGGTCCGTCAGAGCATTGTAGCTCGCAAACCAAATAAAATACAAATTATTATTATCATGTCCGTCCATAATTTGTTTTAATTTGAAAGTTTATAATAGGAAAATAAGGACAAGTTTTTATTTGTGACTTTTTTATTTATCAGCCAACGTTTCGTCGACTTTGCCGACTTCTTCAGGGCTTCAAACTTGTCTAGTGTAATTATTAGTATAAAGAATAGAAGGAAAAATTGTTTATGTGAATGTGCCATATATTTTTTGAAATGTGTGTTTCTGATGATCTTCAAAAAGAAAATTTAGACGAATGTGTGGCATGTCTATTTGAAGCCCTGAAGAAGTCGGCAAAGTCGACGAAACGTTGGCTGATAAATAAAAAAGTCACACATAAAAACGTGTCCTTATTTTCCTATAATAAACTTTCAAATAAAATTCAGAAGTTATGTGTAATAAATTTACTAAAAATAAAAAATCGTATTATAATTTTAATCGAATGGTTATTTCGGGAAAGTCAAATTTTATTATTAAATGAATTTAACTTTAAAGGACATCATAGATATTAGAGAAATATTTTTACATTGCATATCAGAGAGGTAGACCATGGTCTTAAGGGTTTGGCTACTGGCCCGGCAAGCTTAGTTAGCGCTTGGGTTCGATTCCTAAGGGGACGAACCTCTCTGATATGCAATGTAAAAATATTTCTCTAATATCTATGATGTCCTTTAAAGTTAAATTCATTTAATAATATTATATACTGGGTTGATTTTTGAAATAATTTCCATCTTTTTTCAAAAAAAGACACCCAAAAAGATACTTAAATCTTTGTTTTCACTGTCAAATTTTATGTTTAAAATATTTTTTATCATAGAATGTGAGGTATCCCTATAAAGATTTAAGGAGAATTACGTTTAATTTTTACATTCTATTTTTCGATTTAAAATAACGGGGTGAGAGAGCTCCAAAGTGAAGGCCTCCCGTTCCAACATCGTCATCGAGACATCGATGCAGAAACGGTAGCTCTAGCGCGCGCGGCCACCCTACTCCCCTGAATTTAGGTGATTTTTGTACCTGTCTGTCTTTAGAAATGGGTTATCTTAAAATTATGAAAAAATTGCACAAATTCATTCATTCTCTTCTTATCAACGACAAATAGGAACAAATTTGATATCTCAAGTATTTGGAATAAATAAGATTTAAAAAAAAAAACCTCGGTATGTGAGTTTGGCACGGAATTAACCGTTTTATTATAAATGTATATCACCAAAAAACAAATTCAAAAGGTTAAGTACTAGTAACAAAAATATCTATGCTCTCTGTGATTTTTCTAGTCACTTTTTCATTTTGAAAATATAATTTTAGAATTCTAAAAATTAAAAATCAAATTTTTCATCCAGTGAAGAAAATAAATGAATATAGAAAAATTCAAATGAAGCCAAAAAATAAAAAAATAAAAAATCACCGACGAAGGAATAAATAATTCTGAAAAAAAATATCGAAAAACGAGGTAAAATAAAAATTTTCTTCTTTTTATCGATAATCAAAAAATTTAAATAGTTTCCGATGGCCGATTTTATCTTAGTCTAATATTAATATTTCACATGAAAATCTAATAAAGCTTTTGTAAGCATTGAATTCACATTATACTGATAAAGCCTATAGTCTCAAATAAATGATATAACAAACAACCATGTTTGTATAGTACCACCAGAGATCTTCATCATAAGAACCGCTGGTCCAGATATTTACTTCAGATTAGAAAATGAACTAATCACAAATAATATACAAAAAACGAGAAATTTTTGAAGGGCGAAAGATATGATAAATACCTTTAAATCATTGATTAGGTTCATCCTAGCAAATAATATCAATCTATAGTTAATTATTTCTGAGAAAACTCGATGGGGTCTCTGTCTAGCCACCTAGTGAGTTCATTTATAATAAATTAAATTGTGATCTATGGTATTTTAGCATTAGTTTCAATAGTATCAACTCATTATTTATTATTTATATAATTATTTATTAGATTCATTGTGCTATATTAATATTTGAATCTGTGTTATTTAACATTAGTTTCAATTATGTCATCTCATTATGTATTATTAATCATATAATTAATTATTAGACTCATTAGGATATTTTTTTTATTTCCATTTGTGATATTTTAGCATATGTGTCATCATTTTATTTAGTATTTATTTAAATATTTATTATAGTCATTGCGATATTTTAGCATTAGTTTATTCTGTGATATATTATTTATTAGTCATTTATAATTATAAATTAATTTAGTTTCTGTGAGAGTTAGCAAAAACTCATGTGACATATTAGTTAAGTCTGTGATATTTTATTATTTATTAGTCCTTAACTATATTTATTAGACTCATGGTAGACTGGCTAAAATGGAAATTGTTCCGAAACCATGAAAGAGAGAGAAAATAAATAAAAAAGATATTTACTTTAGTAATTAAATTATTTACTAAAGGGTCACAGCTTAAAATCCGCCCGTCCCAAGGGAACTTTACTTCCTATTTATACCAAATGAAACAACTGTTTGCTCCCACCTGTGGAGAACCCCCAAACATTTCGTTGCCATTCAGAAAATAAGAACATAATAGAAAAGGTTGCACCTCTTCTTTTAAGTTTATTTCCGGATTAGAAAGAGATCCCTAAAGGCTTATTACGATTTTATCTGCAGTATTTGAACACGTGTACAATTTCTTGGAGACAGATGGAAAAATCCTAACTCATTAAAAAGAATGAGCCGGTCAAGTGCGAGTCAGACCTCCTACCGATAGTTCCATGCCTTATGTATTATTTGCTAGAATACTTAAGATATCAAATGCATTCTTATTTGTCGATAAGGAGAGAATGAGTGAAATCGTGGAATTTTTTCCATTTATTTAAGTTACGCCATTTCGGATTACCGATAGGTACAAGAATCGGTTAAAAATCGACGTTTTGATACTCTCTCACATAAGTATTTTAAAGTATATTAAATTAAACAAAAAATAAATAACGGCCTGACAAGCTAGTTAGCGCTTGGGTTCGATTCCCGAGGGAACGAAGCCTTCTGATATGCAATGTAAAAATATTTCTTCTAAAATCTTTGAATCGTTCCTAAATAAAATTAAATTCACTTCTTAATATTATAATTGGGTTGATTTTTGAAAAAAGTCCATCTTTTTTCAAAAAAGAAACTCAAAAAAGATGCTTAAATCTTTACATTAATAAAAAAAAATAGTCTAATTCTACTTAGAGAGATCTTCACATGGATATCTCAGACCATGTAAAAATATTTTAAACTTTGGACCCCAATAAAAATTCAATTAAAATTTTAATACAATTTTTGATTTTGGGGAAAATGAATATATATATTGTAAATTTTAGCTTTAAAACTACAATGCTCTGGCAGACGGACATTATTATAGCGACACTAATTCGGTCCCATTTTACTTTTTAACGAAATCCTAAAAATGAAGATCTGGTAACTCAAAAGTGCCACAACAGTCCTCAGAGAGATAAAACATAGGTTAGCCAGCTTTTCTCAAACTTTTTTCACCGCGGCCCGGTACGAGGTTTTAAAATTTTTCGCGACCCCCCTTATGAAAAAAAAAACATTTATTTACAAAACAAATTTTATTTTTAAATAAAAATCAAGTTATTTGTTTGTTTAATTCATACACAAAAATTGCAAAATAATTATATAAGAAAAATATAAGTAATTAAAAAATTAACAAGATTAAAGATTTCTTCCTTTTCAATTTCGACAGAAAAAGGATCTTTAATCCACATATTATTTGAAGGAATATCCGAAAAGTAGTCTTTAAAAGTATTTATTAGCTCCGAAAGATGTTTTTGAATTGAAACTGATAGTGTTTCTAGATGTAAATCTCCTTCATCATAGTTTGCATGGGTTTCAATAAATTTATGTAATGTTTCAAAAAATTTTAAATTTCCTTTTGAAAGTCGTTGTTTCCACAGTCATTTTTTTAATTATTGCAGCAACTTTTTCCGAAACTTTGAAAATATTTAAACCAAAGCCTTGCAAATTTAAATTCAATTCATTGAATGTAGTAAATATGTCGCACAAATGAATTTTTTTTGTGTTTTTACAATTTTTTTTCGCGATCGCCCGGCAAAATTTTTCTACGACCAGGTGCCGGGTCGCGGCCCCCACTTTGGAAAACGATGGGTTAGTGTATATAGTGATATAGTGTATTTGGTAAGTAAATTATGATAGATCCTAAATTAAAGTTAACAAAGACTATTATAAATAATTTTTTTGTCAGAGTAGGTGGGTAGGAAGTTGTCAGATAAGAATAAAGCCTTAATTAAATTATGAATTTTCGTGGAAGTTTTCATTCAATTCGACTTGCATTCTAAAGGACGATTCCGAAACGTGCATCAAGACTTGGATGAAAGCAAGCCTAATGGACAACTAAAGCTATATCATGAAGTATTTATAAAAAAAACTTTGTCAGTAGTATTAAATATAAAGCCAGACATTTCAAAAGGTAATTAAGAATAGTTCATTTCTAATTTTCTTGAATACTTTATTTAATCTTGCAAAGCGGAACCACAGATCCAATCTGACCCCTGACTTTTAGACAACCAGCTTTACCTCTGAGCATATAGGTAAATTAGGAAATTGAATTTTCCAATTCTGGGATAGAAAACTAATTATTTTCATTAAAGTAAATGTACTTTATAATTAATTGGTTAAGTCTTAAATCTCTACATTTGAATAAAAATAGTATATGGCTGAAAATATATTATAGATTTGTAATTTATGAAGAATAATTTAATTAATTAATTATATTGTTTTTTGCTTTATATAAATATTTTCATTTATTTGTAGTTTTGAAAGCTTTGCTTTAATATAAATATTTTAGATGAAAATTGTATTGATTGTTCTTTATTGATAATTAATTACTTTTATTCTTACTGAAGAAGTAAATTAATTTGCGGCAAAAATTCTAGTAAATATCTATGGAAATATGTATATTAGACTAAATTATACTCTCAAAAAAATGAGTAAACTTATTATAAGCAGTTAATGCAATCATTAATTTATAAATTAAATAATATCTTGATCTAAAATCGAAAAAGTTATTTTGCTGAGACTAGGTAGTTTGTTTATTTATAAGGAATATAAATCTAATATTTGTCCTTCATCTCCCTATTGTAAATAAATATAAAATTCATAATATTGAGTAAAAGAACAACAGTGTTTAGTGCAAAGAATATGAGTGGTTCACTTTTTCCTCTTGATGCGGGAAAGATAATAAAAAACACAATTAAAATAAAATAGTTAAAAAGCAAATTGTTAATTAAATTAAATATTTATTTATTTGAATTTTTTTAAACACGCAAATTAGTAGATTTAGGTCATCCGGGATCTGAACTCATGACCTTTAGGTTACTAAATTTTTTCAAATTTATTTTATTTTTCTGACAATCACATAGGTGCCATTTTTATGAAAATTATCGATAACAAAGAAACATGTAATTGATAAGTACTGAAAAATAAAAAATTAGAATTTTTACAAAAAATTACAAAAAATCACAAAAAGCCCTGGAATTAAGAAGTTAAATATTATACAACAAGGAAGATATGATCTATGGTATCCTGAAATTTTTAAAAATAAATAAAAATAGCTGTTTATAAAAATAAAAATTAACTGTTTTTGAGTTATGGAGTTTACGAACTGATAGATAGGTTTTTTGGACTCTGGGAACCAAGAAACATGAATTTTTATTGAAAACTTGTACTCTCAACTGTAGAGACTATCATCTAGTTTGCCTACTGGGCGAGCCAAGTAGGTATTGAATCCACGCAAATTTTTTTTATTCATTGTGTTTAAAAATGTCTGAATCGTGGAGAAAAATCATTTTTAACCATGATTTTTTTTCTTGTTTGTGTGTATGGATTCAGATATCCACGATAACCTAAGAACGAAAAGTTGTAGAAAGCTTATTCTTGTGCAATGAATGCAAAGAAGTGTTAGATTATGTATTTTCTAGCTTAGAACCTTTGGTTCAAAAATGCAGAAAAAATATTTTTTTTTGAAATTTTAATCCGTTTCACAAAATAATAAACAATCGAACAGGTGAGTTTTGGATTACCATTTAATAAATTGTATACAAAAATAGATATTTTATTTTTTGAATAAATTTTAATTAAGAATAAAAGGTAGGAGTTGGGTTAAAAAATATGTCATTGAAAAAGCGGTCTTTAAAATTGTTTTATAAAGGAAGGCGTCAAAAATTATTCATTCACCAAAACTACAAATAGCGTAGTCTTAAAAAAAATTTCAATTTTTTTCTCTAATTTTATTTATTTGAATCTATAGTTTCGAAGGTTTTACCTTCATCTTCAATCTATTATAAATATTTCACATGAATAATAATCAAGAGTTGTGTTGTTATATTGATGATCATGTTAAATTGATTTCATGATTGTGGTATTGAGAAAGTCTATCAATGAATTAAGAAAATGTTTATATTTATATATTTTATATTGACATCAACTAGAAGAAGCACTTTTTAATTTATTTGTTATAAACTATATTTTAACATAACACTTTCGGTTCTTTTTCTGGATGCATTTTTGAAATTTCGAATAATTTTAGTCCTGTGAGTTGAAATAAATATTTCTTTAAACATAAATGATTCAAAATTGTTTAAAGTAACAAATCTAAAAACTTTCTATCAAAAGTTAAGCAGGAGTGCAAAAATGTGAGTGAAAATTTATGATATTTATATAGTTATATCGAAAAGTCGTTTTTATTTACGCCATTCTATGTAAATTTTTACACTGAATTCAAATATCATCGTTTTTCTAATGTGATGAATTTATTAAAATTGGCAATCAAACTAAAGTCTAGATATACCTACCTAAATACTAGTCAAATATAGATTTGATAAGGTGAGGAGCAAATAAGATTTTAATACCTAACAAGGTCACATTCATATCTCGAACAAAATGAGGGAATTATTTATAATTGGGAAAAAGTATATTTTTAGTTTATTTTTGAAATTTCTATTTCGATTTCGTTAAGATCATTATAACTAATATATTATTTTTAGTGTTGTAATGAGCTTTATTATAACATTAATTTTATTCATTTGCAAAAAAATCTGTAAGTGTATGTACAACTGATATTTATTGTTTATCTGTTTTAAGCTGTTTTGAAGCCAATTATGAAATAAGTGTAATACATCAGCAAAATAGATTTTATTAAATTTTAGAAATTTAAGATATTTTGAATTTTTGAATATTTCTCAAATTAGACGATTTTAAAACTTAAAAGTTAATCAATCTTTATCAACCAGGACAGTTTAAATGAGAAGTAATTTTTAATAGTAATTTGAAGAAAAGAAATAACAAATAAACTGAATGGACAATTTATTTAAATTACAAATAAGAAAAAACGTGTGATTAGAAATGCCTAAAACACGATCTTATTTAGTCTCTATTCTGACTAAATTGAAATTTGATCTGGCCGAATCTCATAAGGTCTAGCACAGCCTTAAACCGAATTTGATCAGTAATAATAAAAATGTTTCACCAACAGAACCAACACCTATCTCCTTAAGAATTTGATCAGATTTGGCGGGCTTACGTCTTACCGATTAGAAATGGAATGAGAGGTTGCGTACAAAACAAACATGTTTTGCCAGGGGTGTGTATCAAAAATAAACATACAACATACAACTTTATTCCACTGATCAGGCCCTTTAGATTTGGAAAGTCTTTACAATAACAAAGAAGCTTCAAAAATTAGTAACATAGGCAGAAATTAACTCATTTCATTTCTCTCTCTTATAAATTCATAATAATTTATTTATTTATAAATTTATTTCTTATAATTTTTTTTTTTAATGTGACTTTTTTCGTGTAAAATGGTACCTAAGATTGTTTTTTTCATCAAGGGTGTTATTCCATAATCGTATAAAAAGAGGAAGGAGTGTATTTGTATATATGGTATAATATTAATACATAAATTATCGGTGTGCTGAACAAATGTGAATCTAATTATATCGGGACATCAATTACAATATTTCAATTAATATTAAGTATGCAATTCAATCAATCATATTTAATATATATCATTAAATTCATGATTTTCCATTGGTTTACATTATTAATAAAATTTGAAAAATATAATTTTTCAAGTATGATTCCAGGTGGATCCAAATGGGGAAATTAGAAAAAAAATTTATAAGAAATTAAATAAAAAAATTGAATCAGCCTGTTGATTTATTGAAATCTTTGTTATGGAAGATGTTCCATGTTGTTCTCAACCTATTTTAATATAAAAGAAACATTTATAATCAACAATTTAATAAAGCCATTGATAATACGTGTAAATCTAAATTCATTGAAATTTCCTAGAGACTTTGGATTTTTATTCAGAATCCTCAGTCAATCGAAATGAAATTTCAAAAAAAGATGAAAAATGAAATTAGAATAAAGTAGTACAAAGATCGATTTAAAAGTCTGGGTATTAATGAAAAGAACCAATTAAAAATAATACATTATTAAATGAAATTTTCAACCATTTTTTCTGAAGAAGTAGGGAAGATCTGTTGAAACGTTGCTTTTTGAAAAGTTGAAAATGACATTACAATAAACTTTTTTTTTAATGTTATTTATCATTACCCAGCAATGTCCCTTCATCAAATTTCATTCTAGTCTATGATTTTAATAAAAAGGAAAATGTGAAGACAAAATGATTTTTTCCGAGAGATTAATATCAGATAAATAAGTTATTTCCATCGTTTCAGCCATTTTTTTGAAATTTTGAAAAAACTAAATAAGTACTGGAATAAAATACTTTTAAAAAATGGTCCCTACAAGTTAGGTGAGTTTCCATTACATTATTTTGAATAAAGTTAATTCAAATAAATTTTATTTAAAAATAAAATAAAAAAATAAACTGTCCAAAATACTGAAAATAATGGAAATTGGTCCCTTATTATGGGGACCACTCTTTTATTATAATACCAGCTGCGAATTGTCCAGGAGGCTTCTTGATTTTTGATCCTGAACATTCGCGGGTTTTAAAATAATAATTTAAATTTTCTAATTTTAATAAATTTGACATAAACTATTTGTGGGTTTTAAATGAGTGGCACGCGACGGATAGCATAAGCGCTTTATATATGGTAAAGATTTTTTTTTAATTTAATCCTTTGGTCTGGATCGGAGTCGTTAATTAGATCTATTTCCTTATCCGAGATTGATTTCCCTGGATAATTTTCAAATAAAATAAAAAAGACGGATTTACATTAAAATACTGATTTGAATTATGTAAAATATAAATTTCATTAAAAAAAATGTTAGAAAGAAATAAGCTGTGTATCTGAAGAAATTATGAAACTTTTAATGATTCTTCCAAATATCTCGTAGCCATATAAGCATCTGTGGAAGCTGTAACAATTGGCATAGATGATTTTGAGATTAATTAAAATATTATCTAATGTTTTTATTTGCTCGAAATTTTCTCTGAAGAGAGACGGACTGGTAGGAATTTTTAATTGAAAGCAATGGAAGGCAGCCCAGGGGTAGTGAGGAAAGAAAAATTAACACATATCCAAATAAGGTGTAATTTATTGGAATCCTTCCTTTCCCTTCAAACCGACGTTTCGGAGGATTCTTCCCTCCTTCTTCAGGATTTTTATTTGTTTCCTTCGTTGACCCCTTGAAACCCTGAAGAATGAGGGAAGAATCCTCCGAAACGTTGGTTTGAAAGGAAAGGAGGAAGGAATCCAATAAATTACACCTTATTTTGATATGTGTTAATTTTTTCTTTCCTCACTACTCTGGGCATCCTTCCATTACATTCAATTAAAATTATGTTATTTTAATTCATCTCAAACTAATATACTTATATCAAATGGTACAGTTTCACTGATGAAGAAGTTTTATGCCTCCGAAATATTTGGAAGAATCATTAAAAATGTCATAATTTCTTCTGATACAGCTTATTTCTTTCTAACGCCTTGCAACCTTAAATTAATCATTAGTAAACACCAAGTCACTGTAAAAATAAAATATTAAATTGTCTAAAATGCATCGTGTCACGGAAATTCGCCCCTTGTTAGGGACCACCTTTTTTTCAAATTAATTTTTTGAACTGACAATGAGACACCTTCTGATCTGGATAGAAGTCACTAATTAGATCTATTTCCTTATCTGCGAGATTAATTTCCCTAGATAACCCTAAAAAAAAGGTAGCACCCTACAAGAGACGGGGCAATTATATTGCATATTTTGAATTATGTAAAAAATAATAAATGTTAATTAAAAATAAAATAAAATGACAAATTGTCCAAAATACTTTCGCTCTAATGAAAATTGGCCCCTTATTAGGTATCAGTGATTTCTTTGCTTATCCGAGTTTGATTTCCCTAGATAGCCCTACATAAAGTAAAAAAGATGGTCCCCTACAAGAAATAGATTTACATTATATTACAAATTTGAATTATGTAAAATATAATAAATTTCATTGAAAAATGAAATATTAAATTGTCTAAAATGTATCGTGACACGGAAATTCTCCCCTTGTTAGGGACCGCCTTTTTTTCAAATTAATTTTTTGAACTGTCAATGAGACACCCGCTGCTCTGGATAGAAGTCGTTAATTAGACCTATTTCCCTAGATAACCCTAAAAAAGGTAGCACCCTTCAAGAGACGGGACAATTATGTAAAAAATAATAAAAAAAATTTAAATAAAATAAAATGACAAATTGTCCAAAATACATTCCCTCTAATGAAAATTGGCCCCTTATTAGGTATCAGTGATCTATTTGCTTATCCGAGATTGATTTCCCTAGATAACCCTACATAAAGTAAAAAAGATGATCCCCTACAAGAAATAGATTTACATTATATTACATATATGAATTATGTAAAATATATTTGGATAATAAGTAAAAATATATTTTTCTAGGTGGTTTCACAAATAAAACAAATATATGTTTTGAGTTTTTATCTCGATATATTTCGGGTTATGAGCCCATCATCAGGAGTTACAAAAGAAAACGGTCCGTTTTCTTTTGTAACTCCTGATGACGGTCCGTTTTCTTTTGTAACTCCTGATGATGGGCTCATAACCCGAAATATATATCGAGATAAAAACTCAAAACATATATTTGTTTTATTTGTGAAACCCACCTAGAAAAATATATTTTTACTTATTATCTATTAAAATGTTTCACCTAGAACCGACACCAAATTCTTTAGAGATTAAAATATATTTCATTAAAAAATAAAATATTAAGTAAATTGTCTCAAGTGCATTCCGTGATGGAAATTCGCCCCTTGTTAGAGACCTCATTTTTTTCAAATTAATTTTTTGAACTGTCAATGAGACACCTTTTGGTCTTTATAGGACTCGTTAATTAGATCTATTTCCTTATCTGCGAGTTTAATTTCCCTAGATAACCCTAAAAAAAGGTAGAACCCTAGAAGAGACGGGACAATTATATTATTTTGAATTATGTAAAAAATAATAAATTTTATTTAAAAATAAAATAAAATGACAAATTGTCCAAAATACATTCCCTCTAATGAAAATTGGCCCCTATTGGTGATCTCTTTGCTTATCCGAGATTGATTTCCCTAGATAACCCTACATGAAGTAAAAAAGATAGTCCCCTACAAGAAAGAGATTTACATTATATTACAAATTTGAATTCTTATGTAAAATATAATAAATTTCATTAAAAAATAAAATATTAAATTGGCTCAAGTGGTTTCCTTGATGGAAATTCGCCCCTTGTTAGGGATCGTCTTTTTGTTTTAAATAATTTTTTGAGCTGTCAATGAGACACCCTTAGGTCTTTATAGGAGTCATTAATTGAACCTATTTCCTTATCCGAGATTGATTTCCCTAGATAACCCTTTCGGTCATAAACCTTATACTTTTGTTTTCAAATAATAATAATTATAGCGTAATGTTTAACAGAAAAACTAGAATAAATAGATTAGAAAATAAGAAAAAAAAAATAGGAGCATTTTGTCTGTGAGTTTCGAGTTAAGTTCAGGTGTTAATCCAGTGAGTATCATGAGAAATGGAAAGGAATCGATAAAGTTTGCAGAACATTATTCAATGGGAGATAAATGAAAAATGATCTCTTTTTATGCCGGTGTGTTGAAAATTCGCTATAAGTGACAGAATATAAGCTAAATTGCATTGCCCGGGGATTGGATGAAATGTCGAAAATCCGTGATTTGGGGGGGTTGAATAACGAGGTGGGCCACTAGGTGTACAGGTGAGAGGTTGCTTCAGAAGCCGAACAACTTACCGGAGGCATTTTTTTCTGCTTTTGTATTGTTGGACATGGCTGGCACCCGTTAGAGTTGGTTTTCGCCGCCATCCGCGAACCCCAGCTCACTTTTTGCTAAATGTCAACTGCGATCGAACGCACCTTAATCCGAGTTGTCATCCATTTTGGGTCGGTTTGACAGGCAGCGCGCTCTCGCTGGATTTCGCTGAATCTTGCTCCAGCCACTAGACTAGACTCCGGGGCTTCACTCCCCTCCTATTTTTCTTCACCATCCTGGGCACTACCCAGAAAATTTTTATCGCTAAGCTGGGGAGAGAAATTATTTTTTAATGAAGCAAATATTCATCAAGAAAAATCAATGAGGTTATCCTCTACTTGATGTAAATAAACATATATCTACATATATACAGGGTGCTCCACAGAACTCGTTCATTAAAAGTTTTCATGGAAGGAGTTGAGAGAAAATTTTGAACTTTGATATATTTATGTTTTGGAATATGCTCTTTTTAACTGAATTCAAAAAAGGAGAAGGTTCTCAATTCGACTGATTTTTTTTTTTTTTTTTTTTTTGTCTATGTTACCTGATATCTTCGCCAATTGTGAATCGATTTTGATGATTTTTTTGCATTGGGTTCCGTATACTTTCCGATTGGTCCCGTTTTTTTTTCATTGGTATTGGACCTTTTTTTGTTATGTTTGTTCACCCATAAATTTTTTGTTTATGACCCGATTTTAATGATTCTTTCTGCGTTTGGATCAGTATATTTCCAAGAAAGTCAAGATACCTAACTATTTATTTATTTATTTTATATATGTTCAGCGAGAACTTTTTGCCACGTGGACCGATTTCGATGATTCTTTTTTTATTGGAAAGGAGGTACCTTAGGGGTGGTCCCTTATTAATTTGGTCATGTTCTGATGATATGATCAATGACGAAATAACGTAAATCTCCAATTCTTATGAGCATATAATAAATAAAATCTTTTATAAAAAATCTTAAAACATTCATTTAAAACCTGCTAACGTTTCGAGAGAATTTATATATTTATGAATTAGAATTTTATTTTTATTTTCTGATTCATTCGCCCGACGCTTTCTCTATACAAAATATTATATTAAGTCACTATTAATAACATTACTAAAAACAGAAAAATAAAAATAATTTTTATAAAAAAAAAAAAATAAAACCGACTTAGAAAAAATTAAATGCAGCAAATAAAATAATAATAACTCAAAAATCAAATAAAATACACTAAAAGGTATAAAATAATTATCTAATTTAGTTACAACTAAAAGACGAAATATTAGCATGAAATCACTTTTTGAAGTCATTGCAAAACAAACTATATAAGCGAGCGTACCCGCCAAACGTACTAAGTAAGATCCATCGAGTGCGATTCATAAAATGTATATGTTTAGCACCGACTTCAAAAAGTGATTTCATCTTAATATTTCGTCGTTTAGTTTTAACTAAATTAGATTATTATTTTATACCTTTTAGTGTATTTAATTTGATTTTTGAGTTATTATTATTTTATTTGTTGCATTTAATTTTTTTAAAGTCGGTTTTTTTTTGTTTTTTTTTTTAATTATTTTTTATTCTATCTAAGTTAAAGCAATAAGAATGGTTTTCTATATCTCTTAAGTTGACTGGTTACCAAAGAGGAGTCAAGTTCTTGACCAGGGATACATGCGGACCTCCGATATCTAGCATATATCAGCTGGATATAGCTTTAGGGGTGGGCCCGCTTTTAGTTGAAACTAAATTAGATAATTATTTTATACATTTTAGTGGATTTTATTTGATTTTTAGTTCTTATTATTTTATTTGTTGCATTTAATTTTTTTGAAGTC
This sequence comes from Forficula auricularia, assembly GCA_024734495.1. Taxonomy (NCBI): domain Eukaryota; kingdom Metazoa; phylum Arthropoda; class Insecta; order Dermaptera; family Forficulidae; genus Forficula; species Forficula auricularia. The sequence goes on along the minus strand of JALMQS010000030.1, from coordinate 3,569,806 downwards.
GGTTTTATTTTTTTTTATAAAAATTATTAAATAAATTATTAACAACTTGTGGACCGTTTCTGCTTTGCTGCAATCGCTATCAACTTTCTTATTTTCTATGGAACTCCCCAAATATTTTTGCATCATTAGATTAAGTGTTAAAAATTAATGTTAAATTTATTATGTTAAAAATTAAGCTGATATTGTATAATGCACTTGATGTCTAAAATTTATAATTTCTGAGTTATTTTAGAAAGTTTGTAAAATCTACCAATTTAGCGTTCTTTTTTTTTATAATGATATTGATACAAGAAGAAGTTGCACGAAGAAGGTACAACCTCTGTAGTCCGTGGTGGACCCTAGTAACGTGAAGATAAGGGGAGATTTAGGGATTGGGTAGCAGTCGAAGGTATCTGTGGATGCTGGTCTTGAAAGATTGAAGGTTATAAGTTGCTGGAAAGACGGTCGGGGGAAGTGAGTTCCAGTTTCTAGATGTCATAGGGATAAATAAATTGGCGAATGCGTTTGTTCGATTAGTATCTAGTTTAAGCGCGTAGGGGTGTTGAATTTTAGAAAATCGTGTATTTCGCGCAAATGAAGCCTTTGGTGGGTTTATCGATTTTATTTCGTCAGAACAAAAGCCATGGTAATATCTATAAAAAAGGGAAAGGGCGGAGACAGATCTACGATGGGCTAGGGAGTCGAGAGTGTCAGTTAATGTAGGATCGCCTATCAGTCTGATAGCTCGCCTCTGAATTGCATCTATGGTATTAAGAGAATACTTGGAGGCCCCTCTCCACAAATGTGAGCAATATTCAAGACAAGGGCGAATTTGAGCCTTGTATAATATAAGGAGTTGAGTGGGGGTGAAAAATCGTTTGGTTCGGAAAAGAAAGCCAAGCTTACATGCTACAGCTTTTGCTACTGAGATAATATGGTCATTCCAAGAGAGGTCAGAATCTAAGGTGACACCTAACATTGATATTAATATCGTATCGTATAATTGATAGTAATATCTATAAAAAAGGGAAAGGGCGGAGACAGATCTACGATGGGCTAGGGCATTCATATTTAAAAATTAATAATAGTTAAACTATTGTTTGTAGAATTGATTTGATCAATCAGACCTCTTAATTAGACATTAAAGAATATTACTTAATCATAAAAATTCATTTTATATCCAGGATGACCATAATAATCGTTTATTTCTGAAAATCAAAAAGTTGTTAATACTCAATTTTTTCAAAGGGAAAATGGCATAAATTTTAGTATTTTTGAATTCTACATAAAAATCGAATAGGAGTTTATTAAATATTCCCTATACTTAAAATGAATACTTTTTTAATTAAAAAAATATTTTAAATTTCACTCGTCCAGATCTTAATGATTTATTATGTACTTATGTATAATTTTAGTATTTTTGAATTCTACATAAAAATACAATAGGAGTTTATTAAATATTCCCTATACCTAAAATGAATAGTTGTTTAAATAAAAAATATTTTAAATTTCACTCGTCCAGATCTTAATTATTTATACTTAATAAATAAGATCTGGACGAGTGAAATTATTTAAAAAACTATTCAATTTAGGCATAGGGAATATTTAATAAACTCCTAATTGATTTTTATGTAGAATTCAAAAATATTAAAATTTATGCCATGTTCCATTTGAAAAAATTGCGTATTAACAACTTTTTGATTTTCAGAAATAAACGATTATTATGGTCACCCTGGATATAAAATTTGAATTTTTATGATTAAGTAATATTCTTTATTGTCTACTTAAGAGTTCTGATTGATCAAATTAATTCTACAAACATTAGTTTAATTATTATTATTTTTTAAAGATGAACGCCAAATTGGTAGATTTTACAAACTATCTAAAATAACTCAGAAATTATAAATTTTATACATCAAGTGCATTATACAAAATCATCTTAGTTTTTAACACTTAATCTAATGAACCAAAAATATTTGGGGAGTTCCATAGGAAATAAGAAATTTGACAGCGATTGCGGCAAAGCAGAAAGGGTCCCAAAGTTGTCAATAATTTATTTAAAAAGAGCATATTTAAAAACATAAATAGGCCAAAGTTCAAAATTTTCTCTCAACTCCTTCCATGAAAACTTTTAATGAACTTGTTCTATGGAACACCCTGTATATGGACCGTTTATTTTGAAATTGGTCTAATTCTATTTTTTATTAAAATAAGATATCACATAATTACTGAATAATTTAGTGTAAACTTTTTATTTATAACTAGTTAATATTTAATATCTTAAAAAATGACAATGCTTTGTTCAATCTAAAATGGCCAATAAAAAAAATTGCGTAGCGATTGATTTTATTGAAACTTGAATTTTCTCGAAACAACAAAAAATGGATTTCCTTCACTTTTAAAATAAACGGTTCATATATACCAAATATAAATATGTAAATACCAAAGCGCACAGCGTGCGTTCGAGCATTAGCTTGGACGTACACGCTGTACGCTATTTACACGAACCATTTCGAGCCAATTTCAGCCCCGGAATTCATTTGAGATACAGATCCGAAATTATACACATGTAATTATGTAATCCATCTTGAAGAGTGTACCAAATTTCAATAATATAGCTTAAATAGATTCTGAGATATGGACCTGAGAAATAGCTAATTTTGAAACTCACTCACTCACTGACAAGTCATCAAAACCTATAGGGTATTTCCAATCATTCCAGCATCATGAAATTTCGCCTACTAGTCAAGTTTGGGACACAAACAAAGGAAAAATTCCAAAAATCTTAATTTTCTATCTTTCAACCCCTTCAAAATGGGGGGGGGGTGGTCAAAAATGAAAATTCTAGCCCGTTGAACCAAACTCAACCAAATTTTGTATACATATTCTGTGGGCCCCATGGAGGCTAGAAATCCAAAAACTAACCACCCAAATGTGGGGGGGAGGGTCGAAAATGAAAATTCTAGCCCTTTGGACCATAGCTTACAAAAAGAAGAGAAATCTCAACCAAAACATTCTGTGACAAAATAGGCCAAGTTCGAAAAAGTAGTGAAATCTAGTGTGTAGCCAAGTTAAATTCGCTAAGAATAATTAAGTTGAGAAAATAGTAGATCTCTCAATTTAATTATTCTTGGTGAATTTAACTTGGCTACACACTAGATTTCACTACTTTTTCGAGCTTGGCCTGTTTTTTCACAGATATTATTTATTTGTAAGAGATTATAATTTCGAAGGTTTGCCCTTGATCATCAGTCTTTTTAATTTGAAATATTCTATCTGTAATTTCTCAAGGGTTCATTTCCTCGAAAGGATGTAAGTAGATTCAGGTAGCCAGAAAAAATGTTGGGTGGGTTAGTTAATTTTTGGGGGGAAGGGGGCTAGGGGGCTAGCTATCTACTAAAGGGCTAGATAGGTATGAATATATACTCCTAGAAGTAGGCGACATGATCTCTCTAATGCCCAGATTGCTTTTTTTATCAGAGAATTATTTTTATTAAATTTATAATGTATTTATATCCTGTACAGCCATGGATAGAAGGATTCTTTTGTTATAATAGTAAGCTTCGTTTATGAAGTGAATAGTTCACTATTATAACAAAACGATATCTATACAGTGGCGGATTTATGATTTTGCCGCCTATTCTCAAGGGCCGATTAAACTGTTTTGGGCAAAATTTTTATTTCGGTCGAATTTAGGGAACGCGGTGTTGGTTTATAGTGAAACATGATTAAATGTATACTAGGTTGGAGTTGGTTGTGTTTCATAAGCTCCTTGTGAAACACCACCAACTCCAACCTAATATAATCTTTATTTCGGGGCCCTTACGTAAAAACATAAAATATATTTAATACATGTATATAAATAGTTGGAATTAATTGCCTCTTAAGCCAACTAAGAAATGGCTAAAGGGATTAATTTTTTCCTCATCACATATTCAATTAAATCTATTGAAATTTCATATCTGTATGTTATTTTCATTTATCTTTTATATCAAATAATTATTATTAGGAAACATTATTAGGAAATTTGAATTTAAAAGGGTACTTTATTTGAAGTCTAATTTGAAAAAACGATAATTACTACTTTGAAATAATTCTTAAAAATATAAAATTAATAAATATTATAAAACAATCGATTATTAATAATTATATTCAATTTTGAACGAAATTCATTGATTAGTTTTTAAGAAAATGGTAAAAAGCTAGGAAACCGTATGACTCGCTGATACCGGGTGACTTGCGACCCAGCCTCTTGATATAATAGACCAAAAGAATTATAAATGAGATAGAAAACGATCTTATTTGATCGTTTTCATCTATCTGAAGGTTCACAGTATGTCTATTATATAAGAATAGCCTTTCGATTAAGAATTTTGAAGTTTAAAAGAAATTGTATGAAAAGATTCAATTTCTTCTCTCCTGGAGAGAATCAACTAGAAATGGCCAAAAGTTTTATTTTTTTTTCTCATTAGATATTTATTCAAATCTATTGAAATTTCATATCTTTGTGTTAATTTTATTTATCTTTTATATCAAATAATTATTATTAAGAAATTTACATTTTAAAGGGTAGTTTATTTGAAGTCCAATTTGAAAAATCGCTAATATCTCCGTTGAAAATATTTTTAAAAATATAAAATTAATAGATATTATAAAACAATTAATTATTAATTATATGATTCCATTTTGAACGAAATTGATTAAGTACTTTTTGAGAAAATGGTCAAAAACCATCTGAATCGTCAAAAAACGATGTTTTTTGAAAGCACGAGATGCATTTGAAAAAAGTTATAAAAGTCATATGAAACGAAATATTGACTTGTGACATGGAGGTGAATTTTAAAATGTTTCTAAAACGCATGTGATAGACGGTTTTCGAAGTTTTTGACGATTTTCTCAAAAAGTTCTAAATCGATTTCGTTCAAAATTGATTTAAATGATTAATAATTAATTGTTTTATAATATCTAATAATTTCATATTTTTTAAAAACAATTTCAACGGAGTTATTTGCGATTTTTCAAATTGGACTTTAAATAAACTACCCTTTAAAATGTAAATTTCTTAAGAATAGCTATTTGATATAAAAGATAAATAAAAATAACACACAGATATGGAATTTTAATAGATTTGAATAAATATCTAATGAGAAAAAAAATAAAACTTGGCCATTTCTAGTTGATTAGCTCGCGGAGAGAACAAATTGGTTAAATTGGAATATCTTTTAAGTCGTAAACTATTGATTTTAGACATTTCTCTCGTATTAACTTTTTATTAACAGAAAGTTGGAAGTTAAATCTTCTTTAATAAAAGCCCTTATATGAATTTGTTTACCTAAAGGGTTAGGCAGTAATGGTGAAATTTATGTGGAAAGTTGGATAAAATAACGTCCTAGATATTCTACATATAAAAAAATTATAATGAAGAAACCTGTTGATAATTTAATTTACCAAACGAAAGTTCATTATGTATAATTAGCTCCGATGACTATTATAGAGAGGATAAATATTAAAAATTAAATATTTTTGATAAGGCCAATATTGACGTACGCAGCCGAAACAAGGCCAGATACAGCTAAAACTAGGCAGATGTTGGAGACGGCTGAGATGAAGACCCTAAGAAGAATCCTTGGCGTATCGTTGTTTGATAAACAAAGAAGTGAAGACATCAGGGAAAAATGTGAAATACAAAAGATCGATGACTGGGTCAAATGTAGAAGAGCGAATTGGTATGCACACGTGGAAAGAATGAGCGAAGACCGAATTCTCAAGAAAATTTTAACGAACAAGCCAGCAGGGAAAAGAAGTAGAGGTCGACCTAAAAAACGCTGGCAGGACGAGTTAGGATAAACAGACCACAGGTCTATCAATAAGAAGAAGAAGAAGAAGAAGAAATATTTTTTTCTGAGAAAAGTAAAAATTATTTTACAAAAATAAAAGCGGTTTTAGATAGTGTTTCCCTTAGATTGAATGTCAAGATTTTTATATAAATCCGTATCATCAACCAAATTCCATATTTTTTAAATCAAAAAGTTACCTGGCCATTCATTCATTGGGCTTGAATTTTTATATTGAAAAATATTTTAATTTACATTTTTTAACTCGTAAACTATTGATTTTAGACATTTCTCTCTTCTCTCATATAAACTTTTATGATGGAAATTAAATGTACTTTAATTAAAAGTCATTATATGAATTTGTAGCCTATTAAAAATTATTTGTAAATGGAGAGTCCGTAATGGTACGAGCAAAAAAAAGTTCAAACTAATTATTTCTCACGTCTCTGGTCATTTGTCTCCTTTTTCACGGTTATATATCGAAATTCCCAGTTTTTTCCTCGATTTATGTCAAAGCAATTTTCTTGGATTTTCCACAAAGCGACTTAAAACGAGTTCTGTGAAAGAATCATCCAAATTATTTTCAAGTTTTCTATGTACATTAAGCATGCAAAGCCCGTTTAATCTTTCTTCACTCATTGTTAATCTCAGCCAGATTTTTACGCGTCTGAGAGTACTAAACGTCCTTTCAATAGTAGCTGTAAAATATAAGGCATTGCCAATAAAATATGTAGGGCTGTATTAACGTATGGATAGAAAGTTTCTGAGTGTTGAATCACCTCTGTTAACTCCAAAGTTTCGAGATTCTCCTCCTTGTTTGTCCAAAAAAAACCACCACAGCTCGGCTTCTGACTCAATTCCCTATAATTCAGGGAAATTTAGGGACTTCTTCATTACGAATTTTTAAATCTGGAGCTAATTTTTTATTTTTGCCACCTGAACAGGGTGTAACCAAATACTGTATACATGTATAGTATATACCAGAGGTGGCCACAACGTGGCTCGCGAGCCGCATGCGGCACTTCAGTAAATCTCGTGCGGCTCTTGGATCCTTTTGAATAATACTGATTTTAAAAAGTACAGAGTGTGACATAAAGATCTACCACATTTTGAAGAGGTATAAAAAAAAAATGAAAAAATTTAACTAGGAAAAAACTAAATATATTTTTGAAAAGAACATAAAATAATGTTTTTTTATGTATTTTAAACATTATCAGTCAAAAATGAAAATTCTAGCCCTTTCGACCAAACTCAACCAGATTTTCTATACATATTCTGTGGACTCCCAGAAGGCTAGAAATGCAAAAACGTATACCTACCCAAAATAAGGGGGAATAAGGTCAAAATTGAAAATTCTAGCCCTTTCAACCAAAATTAACCAAAATTTTGTATACCCAGAGATCTAGAAATGCAAAAGCTAACCACCCTAAATGAGGGGAGGGTCAAAAATGAAAATTCTAGCCCTTTCGACCAAACTATGTAGGTATACAAAATTTGGTTAGTTTTTGCATTTCTAGCCTTCTGGGGATCCACAGAATATGTATACAAAATTTGATTGAGTTTGATCAAAAGGGCTAGAATTTTTTTTGTCGGGGCCCCCCTCCCCCTTTTTTCCCTGATAATGTTAAAAATACATTTAAAAAAAAATTCATTTATTTTCTTTTCAAAAATAAATTTAGTTTTTTTCTAGTTAAATTTTTTCATTTTGTGATAGATCTTTATGCCACATCCTGTATAATATTTAAATTAAAATAATAATAATACAAAAATTATTTTTGTAATGTTATAAGTAAGTAGAGCAAAAAATATATGTTACTTCATTTATATTTTTTAAAATAAAAAAATGTGTCTTTTTTTAATAAACCATTATTTAATCTGCAAACAATGTGGTTCGCTTTGAAACAGCTTTATAAATTTGTGGCTCTAAAGTTAAGATTGGTATTACTGTATATACTGTGTTGGTAGCAACAACAATTGAGCAAACTCCGGTGATTGAACAGCTAAGCCTCACTTTAAAGAGGATAATAACGAGACCAAATATGGCACGTATAGCGGGTGGCGAAAATACTCGCATAATGAATCAGCTTGATGATTTGGCCTGTATAGTATTGAGGCTCGTCTGAAGCCCGTGGAAGACCAGAAGCTGTAGACGTAATATTTAAACAAATTTTTAAATTTTAATATGCAGATTGATACATGCTATTTAAATCCAAAAATGAAAAGTGGGAAATTATTATGTAACTAAAATGTATAATAAAATGTCGTTAAACGCGTTCTATTATTTTGACAAGTAGCTCAGTATTTTAAATTAATTAAAGGGAGTTTTGGTCATATCAGGTAGGGCGAAATTCAATTTTAAAATTTAATGTTATAAAAAATGTTGATCTCCAATGCTTTGGGGGGGCGGTCGCCCCCATCGCCCCCCCCCCCCTCCCTGGATCCGCGCATGGTGTACATATAGGTGGTCGCGCGATGGAGTGATGATCGGACCGACGCCGACGACGTCTGGTCGCACGAATAGGCGTTCACTATCAGGACACCCATTTTTCATCGCGCGATCAACACGCGATGCTAGCGACCATCACCGATGCCGGCTTGCGCGATGGAGAACCAATATTAGGACATAGCCTAAGATTTGCAAAGAGTGTAATGAGTATTTTTTTTTTAGAAAATTGCTAGAATCTCAATCATATTTCGAATTCCGAAAAAAAAAATAGATTGGATCTTTTTTTTAAATCTAAGTGGAAAATACCTAGCGTTTAATTATTTATATTCTACTAGCTGAGAAACCCGCCTTAGGCGGGCGTCTTCGCTAGCCAGGGGGCTATGATCCCTGAACCCCCACCCCACACCAATCCCCATTCCACCCCCCCACCCACCCTACACCCCACTACGCACCCCCTCCCCACCCCCACCCCCGCACCCCTACTTTTTGCATTTCTAGCCTTCTTGAGGCCCACAGATTATGTATACAAAATTTGGTTGAGTTTGGTCCAAGGGGAAGAAAGATAAGAAGCCTTTTGTATTTTAGACCACAAAATCAAAAATCCCCCATTTTTCAGTTCAGGGGTCAAATTTCAAAAAAATAAAAAAAATTCCCTAGATTTAGCATTAATAAACCTATGGACCAAATTTGAATCCTAAAACTTAAAAACTCGAGGAGATAGAGCACTTTAAAAATTTCAAAAATTTACCCCAAAATGACTAAATTTCCCTTTCGGAGACAAATAAAATACTCAAATATGTTTTTTGTCTTTCAATGCTTCACCTTTCTAAACTAAACCCATATCGAAATCTTTTCTGCTTTAAGAGATCGTGAAAACTCTGAAAACACATTTTGTGGCTCTTTCCCCCCTTTAGGATTCGAATTTCAAAAAATCCCTTCTTTGCACAACCATAAAATCGTTGAAAGAATATACACTCCAAATTTCATCTTTCTAGGTCAAGCGGTTTAGGCTATTCTCGTTGATAGATGAATGAATAAATGAAACATCACCTTCTCTTTTTATATACCATATAAGTACGAGCTGATGCAGGCGTGCCTTCGGCACACCCTCTACAGCTCGGTCCTCCGGACTGATGGCCCTGGCGGGCAGCGTCTCGGCATGTGATTATTAGGTCTGTAATATATATTTGTAATATTTTGGCCCCTCTTTCGCCCCCACGCACTCATTTTGGCTATTGATTTTTACAGCATACATTTTATATAGTCTTAAAAACTAACATTACAAAATTTGATCTATATCGGAGAGAGTATTAATTTTTAGCCCCCACTCATATTTTGGGAGGTTGAAATGATTTTTTAGATATTTAGAAATATTTAGATATTTGCAAATAAATAAATCTCAGTTTTCTAAAGAGTAAATGTATAAAAGCTAAACATTTCTATGTTTTGCCTCCCCCCCTTTCGCCCCCATACAGTCAATTTTGATAGTTGATTTTTACAAGAATAGTTTCTTAAAGTAATAAAGAATAATTCTACAAAATTTGTTCAAGATCGGAGAGAGTTTTAATTTTTGCCCCCACTCACATTTAGTCCGATGGCCTGGCGGGCAGCGTCTCGGCATGATTATTAGGTCTGTAATATATATTTGTAATATTTTGGCCCCTCTTTCGCCCCCACGCACTCATTTTGGCTATTGATTTTTACAGCATACATTTTATATAGTCTTAAAAAACTAACATTACAAAATTTGATCTATATCGGAGAGTATTAATTTTTAGCCCCCACTCATATTTTGGGAGGTTGAAATGATTTTTTAGATATTTAGAAATATTTAGATATTTGCAAATAAATAACTCTCAGTTTTCTAAAGAGTAAATACAAAAGCTAAACATTTCTATGTTTTGCCTCCCCTTTCGCCCCCATACAGTCAATTTTGATAGTTGATTTTTTACAAGAATAGTTTCTTAAAGTAATAAAGAATAATTCTACAAAATTTGTTCAAGATCGGAGAGAGTTTTAATTTTTGCCCCCACTCACATTTTGGATAGTTGAAGGGGGGTCGGATTACAAAATATCTTGAAATTATTTTTTAGATATTTGCAAATAAATAATCCACAGTTTTCTAAAGAGTAAATGTACTAAAAGCTAAAATTTCTATAATTTGCCCCCCCCCCCCCTCCCCTTCGCTCCCATACAGTCAATTTTGATAGTTGATTTTTACAGGAATAGCTTCTTAAAGTAATAAAGAATAAATAATAAAGAATAATAAGAATAAAATTTGATCAAGATAGGAGAGAGTTTTAATTTTTGCCCCCACTCACATTTTGAATAGTTGGGAGTTGAATTTCAAAAAATCCTGAAATTACTTTTTAGATATTTGTATTTAGAATTTTATTAAGTAAAAATCAAGTAGATATCTCATCGTTCTTAATTGAAAATGCAAAATTAGTGTAAACACATTGCAAAGATATTTTGCCCCTTTTGACCCCTTTAGAGGTCGAATTTCAAAAAATCCTGAAATTAGTTTTTAGATATTTTAATTTAGTATTTTTATAAGTAAAAAGCAAATAGATATTTTATCGTCCTTAAGAGATATCACATAATCAGTGAAAACACACTTTGCCCCCTTTGACCCCCTTAGGGGTCGAATTTCGAAAAATACTTTCTTAGTGAGCCCCTATGTCATAGATGTAATATCCTTTCCAGATTTCATGTTTCCTTGTCTAGTGGTTCTGGCTGTTTTGATGATGAGTGAGTGAGAGAGTGAGTGTATCGGGCAAAGAATTTTATATACCTAATAATAGATTAAGATTTACTTAATTTTGAATGTCTTCCAAGCAAAAAATTTTTATTCATTTTAGAAAATTAATAATTTTCTATTAAATAAGTTTGTTATTGATTTGATAACAAACGATAAGAGAAGGTCCGAATATTTATTTTATTTTGAATTTATGGACCATTTTATTCAACTAACGTTATAAGAAATAAAAAACCCTAACTGACACTGACATTTTAATTCCCGAATTCAATGGATCAATGTTAAATTTTAAATTTAATTAACTAATACATATTCCTTTTCATTGATTTATGATCTCACTCATAAAAAGGTAAACAAATGTCTCAATTTCTTATTTTAATTATATTTTTAATTTTATCCAACATTGAATTTAGTACTAATTTAGCTTCATTTTACTTATGGATTTATACTACGAATAATGAAAAATTTCTATTTTAATTTTGGTTATTCTTTCAAATTTATCTAAGATACAAGTAAGTCATTATAGGTATTCTAGACCCTTTTTATATTTAAATTCATTAACTAATTATAATTTTTAAGAGAAAATCAATGATGGTGTCCTCTGGTTAACACAAATAAACACTTATATTATAATTAAATAAATATATATTGAAGTTGTTATAGGGAAATAAGAACCATATATTTTATGCAGATAATTTATATTTTATTGCCAACTTTTCGTCAACTTTGTTGACTTCTTCAGGGCTCAAATAGTTAACTTCCCTCCATATTTGTCATTTTTATAATTATTCTTTCTTAGTAAACATATCAAGGCAAGAGAAAAAAATTCTCAATCTGATTGATGTTGTTGACTTGCCTTGATATGTTTACTAAGAAATAATCATTATAAAAATGACAAATATCAGGGAAGTTAACTATTTGAGCCCTGAAGGAGTCAACAAAGTTGAGGAAACTTTGGCAATAAAATATAAATTATCTGCATAAAAGATATAGTCTTTATTTCCCTATAACTATAGGTTTAATAATGAATAATTCTTATGAAAAAATAAGGTTGCATCACTGGTTGCTAGACTTTATCTATAGACATTTGAAATATTACAATAATGTTTATTTCTTCATAATTAGATGGAAATCAATTACCATATTTTTATTTAAAGTCACTTTCTCCAAGACTTCCGAAATGGTTACCACTAATGGTTGAAACTTCAAAAGTTTACCTGGAATGGTTGTCACTCCAGTAGGTATTTGTTAAGAATCGATGGCTATTTTGGACTCGATTATTCAGTCTTCAGCAATGGTTACCTTAATGGACATTTTAAAAATGCAGTTCAGTTTTGAATAAATGTCACTAGCTGAACCTAAGAAAGAATAATTATAAAAATGACAAATATGCAGGGAAGTTAACTATTTGAGCCCTGAAGAAGTCAACAAAGTTGACGAAACGTTGGCAATAAATTATAAATTATCTGCATAAAAGATATAGTCCTTATTTCCCTATAAACTTTAATAATTTAATCGATGGATATAAATAATCAAAATAATAAATATATATATTTATATTGATAGGGACTAGTTTCGAATCTTGATCTTAATCTTCAGTCTTTCTTATATTATATTTTATATATATAATTTGATTTGATATAGACTAGTTTCGGAAGGTTTGAGCTTCATCTTCAGCCCTTTTTATAAATATTATAGAACCCGTCTGTTACATGTTGAGATGTGACTAACCACTTCATTCGAAGGTATTCATACACAGATAACAAATATAATATTTATAAGAAAGACTGAAGATTAAGATCTGGTCTTCGAAACTATAGTCTCTATCAAATCAAATTTTATATATTTAATATATACATAAATCTATCCTTAGAAAATGATAAGATGGTATCATCTATTAAATCCTATGGAATGGATTATTTTTAATTATATGTCAGAAGGGTTGTTTTTCACCCCCTCGGAAATCGAACCCGAGTGCCGATAACAGCAATCCGGGCCATCTGGCTCACCTGTGAGGTGGGAACCCCTCTGACATATGTAAACGCGTTAAATATTTACATATACGCGTTTACATGTCAGAGAGGTTCCCACCTCACAGGTGAGCCAGATGGCCCCGATTGCTGTTACTGGCACTCGGGTTCGATTCCCAAGTGGGTGAAAAACAACCCTTCTGACATATAATGAAATATAATCCATTCCATCAGATTTAATAGATGACCCCATCTTATGATTTTCTAAGAAAATTTCAAACTATTACCATCGGCAAATTGAATTCTTTCATAAATCTATCCCATTATATATGTATACCTAGGCTTTTATTCCTACCAAGCAGAGGATACCCTCAGTGATTTCCTCTTAAAAATCAACAACTTGCTACTCTCGGCAAAATATCTTTTCAAATTAATAAAATATATTGAAGGAGACAATAAAAGAGTGTGTCTTCTGCTGGAATTATAAATTTTATTTATTTATAACGAGACTATAATTTCGAGGCTTTATAAAATTTATAATTCCAGCTGAAGACACACTCTTTTATTGTCTCCTTCAATATATAAAAATTCTGCTACTCTCGGCAAAAAAACTTTCAATTTAATAAAATATTTATTAGAAAACCCGTAGATTAAGGTCAAGCCTTCGAAACTATAGTCTATAAATATCAGGGTTTCTTAAACTGTGGGTCACGACCTCATTTGGGGTCGCGAAACTGAATTTTGGTGTAGCGAAACTTAGGGCAACAATACTTCTCAGTCAAAATGGGGTCGTCAATCAAAAAAGTTTAAGAACCCCTGGTCTATATCAAATCAAATTTTATATATTTAATATAAACATAATATTTATTCCATTATAATATAGGCTTTTATTTCTATTAAGCAGAGAACACCCTCAGGGATTTTCTCTTAAAAATCAACAACTTGCCACTCACGGCAAAATATCTTTTCAAATTAATTATTATTTATCATTTGAGGCCTTCAAAGTAAACATCAACTTCAAAAATCATAATATTAAAATAATAAAGTTGATTAGCTTAAATAACTTTATTTGGTTCTCAAAGCGGGCCAAATATATAGTTTTTATTCAAATATATGATCTGATAACTCAGCATGAAAAATGTGGTAAGGTAATCTAAAATAGAAATATTATCGAATTTAAAAATTTTAAAATTTAAACGTCCTCATATTCTTGCAGATTTGAGGCTAGGATGATAGAGTTGTTTAGCGAAAGCTTCGTCTGAAACCACCTAGATTGTGCATTTTTAATCAATTAGAATGCATGACGTTTCGACACTTAGTTCTGGAGTCATTTTTAAGTGCTGTGAAGTCTATCAATAGTCTAAGAGCTTTTTCAATTTTTAAAGGCTAAAATATCAAAGGATTTGTCTTCATCTTTATTTTACTACATACTAAAAAAGGGAGAGGCTTTTTTACTTACAAAATGAATTGACTTCATACGATGTTTATTAAACAATGAACTGAATTTATTATTTATATTAATCACATCTATCAAAAGACGCACTCTTTGATTTATTCCATATAAATTAAACATATGTGCTATTCTCTGTAAAATAAACTCTATTTTGTTTATTATTATTAAAAATTTCATAAAACGAAATTAATGAAGTTGTCCTCTGCTTGACTTATCCATATACATATATAACGAATATAAATACAGGGTGTTTCAGGAAGAATAGTAAATATTTTAGGATCTGGTAGTATAGACGAATTGCAATAAAAAATGCCATATAACATTTTTATTGAGTACAGAGATATAGCTGAGTTCAATGCATTTTTGTTTCGTGTTTTGGTACACCGGTTGCTGGGCGTATTTATCGAATGTAAGCAGTAGAGTGTTGATGTTCAAGTTGTGAAGTTGTGCTTTAGTTTACATTGATTTTTTCATTGTGATTTGTTGGCCAAGTCTACTGTACTGTAGCGTGTAAACATGCCGCACCTATTTACACATGATGAGTATGCCGATTGGGTTACATACTAACAGCTGTATCTCTGTACTCAATAAATATTGGACACATGTTATATGACATTTTTTATTGCAATTCGTCTATACTACCACCTCCTAAAATATTTCCTATTCTCCATGAAACACCCTGTATATTTATATAATGTATTTGTTAGAGACTATAGTTTCGAATGTTTGATCTTCATCATCCGTCTTTTTAATTAGAAATATTCTATCTGTTATTTCTCATGGGTTTAAATACCCTATTGGATGTACGAGGTAGGTAAATTCGTTTTGTTATAAGATTAAGCTGGTCACTCAACAAACGATTATATGATGTTTAGTTGCATCAAGCAGAGGACACCCTCATGGATTTCTCTTTATTAATCAACAACTCTGCCACTCTCGACAAACAAAAATCTTTTCAATTAAAAGTTTCGGCTTTGATAGCAAAACCATCATCAATTAATAATACTGAATATTTTTTTAATTATTTCAGATATGGGCAATTCTAATGTGAAACAACATTATGAAACGGCTAAAAAAACGGGTGTTTTGGCTTTAACAAGTCAAAAATTAACAGAATTTCCAACCAATCTGATACAGTTGGAGAGTAATCTACGTACTCTGGATATTTCAGAAAACAAATTCGTCCAAATTCCAAACACAATTGGCTCTTTTTCGCAATTAAAACATCTAAAGGCTAACAATAATCGTCTGACATCCTTGCCTGATGCTTTAAGTCAATTGTCTAAACTAGAGAGCCTTTCAGCAGAATCCAATCGTATTTCAACAATCCCACCTTCATTAAACTCTCTCAATCATTTGAAACAAGTATTTTTAAGTGGAAACAAAATCACTCAATTTCCCATGGTTTTTTGCGAAATGAAACATTTGGATATATTAGATTTATCACGAAATCAAATACAAAATGTACCAGATGGAATTGGCAAGCTCCAGGTTGCAGAATTAAACCTCAATCAGAATCAGATTTCGCATATTTCTAATCATCTAGCACATTGTCAACGGCTAAAAACTCTTCGATTAGAAGAGAACTGTTTACAAATCGATAGTGTACCAAGAGAACTTTTAACAGACTCATTCGTTTCAATGCTTGCAATTGAGGGCAATCTCTTCGACATGAAAAGTTTTCATTCTCTCGATGGCTATGATCAATATATGGATCGATACACAGCAGTCAAAAAGAAAATGTTTTAATTCTAAACTATTTCGGAATATTACTTATTTTTGTATTTAATTCGACACATTCAATAAATATTCACCGTCTAGTCAGATATGTAACTTGTATTTTCTTATATATTGATATATCTTTTCAAAATATTTTTGGCATAAATAATTCTGATCTTAGGAAAAATTTGAAGTGAAACTTTTATAACGAAGTTTGAATTCAAAGTAAAACGCTAAGGAGAGGGGCCAAAGACATCGTCTGTTAGGAAGTTTCATTTCGTTCCTGAGATTATATGGATGGGTGAGGCACACACATATTTTTTATTTAGACCAAGCATACTATATTTATTTCCTTATAATGTTAGAAATACCCCCATTTAAGGAAGTCCTTTCGCCGCCAATGTTAAATAAAAAATATTAGATTATAACTATAACTTAATTTTTTATACTATCTGTTTTGGTGAAGTTTCAATCACACATTAGCGAGCAAATTTTTGAAAATGTAAACATTTTCTTAGAATCTTATGGAAAATTAAGATCTTGACACTTTCTCTTGAATTATATTACTATTAGTTGAATAGATAAAGTTAAAAAAAACTAAAAATTAGCTTTTTGAAACATGCAGGTTTCTTTTTTTGCAATAAAATATATGATTGGCCGACGAATTTACTAAGATATTTACTTTAAAAAATCACATAAATGCTATGTTTGGATGTAAACATAAGCAGTATTAATACAACGCATTGTCAAATCATACAAGACTTATTATCAGCTGATTTGAATAAATCAAACTAACTTTTGTATCTAATTATTTTTTTATAATTGTTTTTATTTCAAACATTTACGGCGAGTTAAACTATTTATTTTTTAATTCTATTATTTTTCATTTGTATTTGAACTTATTTTATTAAATATTAGATACTACACTTCTTTTGACTCAACTGAAGCGAAAGGACCTCCTTAAGGGCAATTTGTTCTCGAACTGTTCATTAATTGGTTGTAACATGACTAGAGTAAAACTTTTAACATTCATAACTAGAAATAAGTTCCAAAACGTCTTGTACTTATAAAAAAAATTTACTAAATTTCTTGAGTGAAACTGAAAATTTTTCCTATCTAAAGCTTCATTATTAAGTTATTTTTGATCGATGTACATATTTATAAATTTTTAGCGCATTTTCTATAGGAAATGATTGCTGTATTTTTTGACGCACCCAATTTGTTGCAAGGAAATTAAGAAAAAAAACAAAAATGCCATATCGTCGGCCTAGAGTGTAAACCTGCTAACTCCATTTTTTTTATCATACCATATATGACATATTAATACCGTTCAAAAAAAAAGAGATGCAGCATCGTCCAAGTAAAACTGCTACTTAAAATTACGATCGTAAGTTGTGAAAAATATTTTTTTCCATAACAACAATATTAAATTTTGTTTGTTTTTTTCTCTCCCTGTAAAATTTCCTTGTTGTGAGTTAGCAGGTTTACACTCTAAGGCGACGATATAAGAAATTTTAATGAGAGAATTGAATTGCCCACTGAGAGCTAAGACGCAAGACTTTTCTTCCCAGTCTTTCCTTTATATATATTTGGCTTTTCACTATTTTTTGGATATTTCAATGTATAAAACGAATCTCAAATTTTAATAGAAAAATTTAGCAAAAAAGTGCGTATTATAGACCGAAAAATACGGTAATCATTGATGATATATTACAAAAGTGGTTTCTGAAACTATCTCAATTGAAAACCACTAGATCAAAAAATTGTCAAATATAATCACAATCACATGATCCTTAAAAAGTTTAAAGCAACGATAATTACAAAGTAAGGAAAATGTGCTAATGATAATTACTAACTTGTAAGTAAAGGTTTTGAAACTTGTTTATTTCTTT
Organism: Forficula auricularia; assembly: GCA_024734495.1. Lineage (NCBI taxonomy): Eukaryota > Metazoa > Arthropoda > Insecta > Dermaptera > Forficulidae > Forficula > Forficula auricularia. Next base: position 3,551,755 of record JALMQS010000030.1, on the reverse strand, counting down.
GAAATTTTATCGAAAATATATCGAAAGCTTTTAAAAATTATTAATTGTAAATTATGTATTAATGCATTATTTAATATTGAATGTATTCTGTATTTATGTATAATACTTATATAATCAATAATTATACAACATATTTTTATTATAAATTTAATACATGATTTGTTTAATTTTAATAATGTAATTAACTTGTAACATTTTCTTGTAAAATAAAACAAAGATTCTATTAAAATTTTAACAAAAATAAATAAGATTTATTATTTATATTACAACTTAAATAGATTATTCTTAAACTAAACTTTAAAAAATTGTATAAAAGTGGAAAACCAGAAAATTACACAATTTCGAGAGCAGAATAGTATTCTTATGACCTTCATTTTTATACCCCAAGCGATGGGTTTCAAAATTTTTAATTTTTTTTAAGTACCTACGCAAATGGTGTCCAAATCTGCTATTTTTTTTTTTTTTTTTTTCTATATACCCAATGAAATCATAACAAATCTAATGATAAGTCGCTTATAAAAATCGATTCAGTCGGGAATAAATAAATTCACCTACATACATAGGCTACGGCGAAACACATAGCCTACTTTACGTGCCGCAGTTGGGTTTATATAAATTTAAGTTATTCTTAGAATTTTTTAAATGGAAAAAGAACTAATAATTTAATTTGTAAAATAATTGAACCCGTCATTTCGAAAAGGGAACAAGTCTATAAATGAAAACTTTTCAGGGTCAACAAAATATTATTTTATATAAAAAAAGTCTAGGGTGCTAAAGAAATTGAACATAGAAGTATATTATTTTTATGAGGTTTATTTATTTATAAAAAAGTATTTATCATACAGATATATATAAAATGGCGCCAAAAGCTATTTTGAAAAAAGTGTGACTCGTGCCCTTTTCGAAATGACGGTTTCAATTAATTTGTGAAATAATTTTCAATTCGATAATATATTCAATTATTTTGAAGAATTTTTGCTATACAAAAGATAACATATTATAAATAAAACAGATTTTATTAAAAATAATTTATACAACATATTTAAACCTATGAATATATAGGATTAGAAAAATCTATGTCTTTATATAAATATACATATGTAAATTAATTATTTTTTTAAAAGATTATTAACATCAGTCTCTTTAGTCTGGTTTATTAGTTATTCTCATCATCTTGAAATCTTCCTGATCGATTATTATTTGTTTTGTTATTTCTCTCTTCTGAATTAAATTTATTATTATTTCTAAAACCACCACCGCCGAATTGCTTCTTGTGATGAGTATCTTGATTACCTTCCTTGTCTCTAAATTGGCTCCTCGAATGATTATTCTCATTAGGTTGCCAATTTGATCTAGGTTTGTAATTTCTCTCTTCTGAATTAAATTTATTATTATTTCTAAAACCACCTCTGCCAAATTGCTTCCTGGGATAAGAATCTTGATTCTCTGCCCCATCATTTTCATTAGGTTGGCGATATGATTTAGTTTTGTAATTTCTCTCTCCTCTTGAATTAAATTTATTATTATTTTTGAAACCATCTCCTTTGGATCCCTTCTTGCGATAAGTATCTCTATAATCTGCTATTGAAATAAAATAAAGAGTGGTTAGAATTGGTTTTGAAAAAATTTGATGAATAGATAATTAAATAGAATTTTTGATTAAAAAAGTGAAACATGGTATAATATACTAAATAAATAAATAAAAAATAAAAAACACGGATTTTGGAAATATTAAAACAAATAAAAAATATATTTAAATATATATCTTTATCTAATCGAACCAAATATACCAAGAAATCGAACTCTGCTAAAGGCAGCCTGCTCATAAATATTTTATTAAGTTAATGAAAAAAAAGAACTGAATTAACTAAGGGAAATGATATTTTACCATTTAAGTAATATCATCTATTATATAAAGGAAAAAACGAATCCTATTTGTCCTCCCTCAGAAATACCCAAGCGACAATTTCTCCCCAAATGTCATTGGACCATAAAACCATTCAGCCTAATTTTTATAAAGATTTAATAAAAATTAAGATAAGAATATTTAGATCATTTTAATTTATGCATATAGTATTTAATAGTGAAATCAAAAATAATTTCTGTTTTACGTTAGAATTAAAATGCAACCAAGAAAATAAAAATTGAATTTTCTTTTGTCTATGTTTCGATTAAATAAATATTTAATTGAATCGTCAACTAAAGAAAATTGAATTTTTATTTTCCTGGTTGCCTCCCTTATCCCAACTTATAATAACTCATTTTAATAGTTTATTGTTTATTTTAGTTGTTTATAACAGAATTAAATTAGTATAAAAGACTCACTTGGAGGAGGTTCATTGAATCCAAATGATATAGCGACTTTTTTAAGATCAAGTGTTTCACCATTAAAAATGTGTTTCAAACGATGCGATTCATAAGAACGAACATAAGAATTGTATGCATCTTTTGCAGTTGAATTCAAAAAATAATTTGTTTTTACTAATTTTTCATACTAAAAAAAATAAATAAATAAGGTTTTATTAGTTACTTAAAGGTATATCTCAATCGAAAATAAAAACAATAAAAAACATATGATTCTTGTATATCCAAGATTTTACAATCTTGAACTCCAAACTCATTTAATGGAATATTTGCTTCTTTTAAATGGTGAAGGAAGCCTAATTCTTCAGGTCTTAAAAATACTAATGCACGACCTTTGGTGTCCAATCCTCTTGCAGTTCGGCCTACTCGATGAATATATTCCTGTAAAGATAAATGTTTAAACAGTGATCTTAATAATTAAAGAGAAATTATATATTATCTAAGAAGAAATAATGAAATTCCCTTCAATGAATAAAAAAAAAATAATGATCGTATCCCCACCCTTTCCCTATCTACCCTATGTAAAAAATGTCATTTTTAATTGCAATTATTTCATGTTTGGTGTGGTAAATCGTCTTCAAATTTTAACAGTATATGTGTATTATGCTTTTAATGACTTATATTCCAAGTTACAAAGACTTCTTGAATTTTTGCATTTGTGAAAGAACTACCTTAATCCTTGAAATCTTCTATGTATATTGTATAAGTTAAAAAATAAAAATAATAAATTTGTATCAAATTACGGCATAATTGTTTCCATTTTATTAGAAAACAATTAGAAAAAGTTTTGAAATTTATTCTTGCAAGATTATACAAGGATCAGATAAATGTAATATTTGACCCACATGAATTTCTTGCCTTAAATAATAAATTGAGAAGAATATGAAATATAATAATAATATTGATACCTGCTTATAATAATACCTTAGGATCATCTGGGGGGTCATATTGAATAACCCAATCAACAGCAGGAATATCCAAACCTCTTGCTGCTATATCAGTACACAATAGAATCCCAGTATCTGCTTGTGTAAATTGGAAAAATGTCCTCGTTCTGACGGTTTGCTTTTGTTTTCCCTAAAAATACAAAATATTTTAAAATAATAATATAAGAACCTTTTAAATATAAATAAATACAGTTCTTTATAAAAAAAAAAAACAATCTCATAAAGTTGATTAAGGTAGTTGTTTCGTGACAATACTAGCAAAAAGTTAATGCTAGAGTATATAGAACAGACAATAAGGATTTATAATTCATAAGCCCAAAACTTTTTGCTGTTTATGTACCGATTTTAGCCAATCCCGTGCTCGTTTGACAAATCTGGCACCATTGAAAGAGATTGAATATTTTTATATTAAAATGACAGATAATATAATACATTTTAAAGGTCGATTTATTTCTATAAAAATCGTTTTGTTATTTTTTAACAAATGTAATCAACGCCTACGTTACACCTTATGAAAATTATAATTTTGAAAAAATCTAGAGCATGCGCGCTCTATACATCTTTCGCTGGTTAAATAAATACGTTGTTGCCAAATTGTTTTTAGTGTAATTTTTTTTTATACATTTTTCATTATTATCTCAGAAACTGTGTTGTAACTATGAATCAAAATTGTCTTAAAATATGTATTGGTTATTGTTTAATGTTGGTTTAGTTTTTTAGTATAGTGCAATGTATAAGAGTCTGAAAAACTCCATTTTTGAAATTTAATATCTCCGGAACTATATTGTTCATAAATTTCGTTTTGCCACCAATCGATGCAGAATTAATAAATAATAATCTCTCTAAAAAATCCTAAGAAAACTCATTTGCCGGAACAACTACCTTAAATGTCTAAACTTTTATAAATAAAAAATCCATATATTACTTACATAAATACTCAAAACTGGTAAATCAATATAATTTAAAAGATGGTAATAGTATTTAACTGACATCCAAGAATTAAAAAATACCATCACTTTTCGCCTTTGATTCTTTTTAAGGAATGAGAAAAGTAAAAGAAACCGTTTTTCAGATGAGGCGACAATATATCCTAAAATATAAAAAGTTAATCTTTAATTTTTATTATTTTAAAGACAAATAGCTATGTTGAATTATGAAATAATATACAAAGGATTTGTTTTATCTCCTTACATATTGTAAAATATTGGTATTATTTATTTAAAAAAAAAAAAAAAAGTGAGGAGGTAAGTTAGATACTCGAAATAAAGAAAAATCAGAATCGTTGTTCAAGTACTTAAGCTACAGGATGCAAATAAAAATAAATTTTGTAATCAAACATAGTCTACATATTTTACAGTAAATTCTGAAATAAAATAAATAAATTGACACGTTTTGATGTGGCCATCAACTTGACTTTACCATACACTTCTGGTTAAGTTTGGTACACGGGCCTAGATTTTTATTTTTTGCCCCCCCCCCCTAAATTCTGGCACCAGAAAAAAAATATTTTCGTTTTTTAGGTTCATTTTATAGTATATTTCATTTTTCTTGTTTTTTTCTAGTTTAAAAATATTATAATTTTAAATTTTAACCCCCCTCCCCCCCTTAATTTTGGGTCGATATGCACCAAAATCTAATCAGCTCTTACTCTCAATGGACCAAAACTACATGTGAAATTTGGTTGATATTCACACTAGTTTTTGAACTAGGTCGTCCACAAAAATTTGGTAACGCACAGACTAACAGACCTTTTGACAAAACAATTATTATCTCGAAAAATATAATTTTTTCGATGTTCACTTATTAGGGCTTTTTTGTAGACCAAAATGCCATGGTTTCGCTCAATTTTTTTTAATCAAAATAGTTTCAGCCGTTTTTGAGATATTTCGAAAAAAAGAAGCAAAAAAAACTTTTTTTCATGCACGATTACAATACTTGACCATACCCTGTTTGGTAAAGTAAAAAACGATATACATAATATGTAAGATTGATAGATTTTCCCTCTTAGGACAAATTTACGTGGATCGTGGAAAAAATGCCTAATTATAGCAAATGTTATAATAATACTTGCCTTGTTCTAATCCTTCAACAGTTGAAGGTCCGTTTCCATCTTCAATCCCAATATAAAGTGCCTTTTTTACAACAAATCTCGTGAGGGCCTCTGTTTTATCAGTAGTAGTAGCACTGAAAAACATATTCTGTCTTTTTTCTAATAAAAAAAAAAAAATTAAATAAAAATTAAATAATTGAAAAGAATTAAAATGAATTTATTTTTTAATAAATGATCATTTACTTGGTAATAAATTCACAATCAGTTTAAGATCTTCTTCAAAACCAATTTTCAAAATTCGATCAGCTTCATCAATAACTAAACAAAATAAGTTTTTATACATAAAATCCGGAGTATTTTGGAGATGATCGATTAATCTTCCAGGTGTAGCAACCAATATATTAATTCCTAAAACAAGTTTATTAATATTAGATTTCAAAAACTATTTTTATAAAAATGAATTTTTTTTAATTTTATACAATAAACAAACCCAAACTATTATTTCGTCAAGTACTCACACCAAGTTACTTGTATGAAATTAGACAATTTTTTAACTCAAAGGGTTGCTAATTAGGGCGAAGGCAGCACACACTGCTAGGCTTATAGCTTGCAAGACTGGGGCGTCAATTTGAAAATGAACCCTCAGTTTGCTGTCCATCACGAGCTTGGGCGGCTTTTAATAAACAAATTTTATTTTTTATATTTACCTTTTGAAAGTTTTTGAACTTCCATTTGTCGAATAGCTCCTCCCGCAATGATTCCAAAAGTAAGATTATGTTGATATTTCATCAATCCTTTTAAAACTGAAAAAGTTTGAATTGCCAATTCTCTTGTAGGAGAAATAATTATACATCCAGTTCCTATTAAAAAAAAATATATATATATAATGAATAGAGTAAGACAATTTTTTTTAAATTAATATCAAACATTAGTATTATAAAGAATGTTTATGGTAAATTCGCCACTGTATTTTATAAGATTGTTGTTTTGTAAAATATTTTCTAAAAAAAATAATAAGGAATCATAGCAGTAGCATGAGGTCCATGGATGCTGTGCATCCCTAAAATTTAAGTGTCAAGAGTAATTTCATACCATGTCATAAAAAATCTAAGGCTAAATTTGAAAAATATCGAAAATTTATGCGTTTATCGATGAATTTTACAAAAAGGAGCGAGAAATAAAATAACATTTGAAAAATTGAAGGGTTCTTTTTTGGACAGCATCCCCTGGTTTAAATGACACCGCCCATTGAGTCATATGTACATAAATTCGAAAAAATTTCTTGCCGAGAGTACTAGAAGAGTTGTTAATTTTTAAGAGGAAAGCAATGAGGCTGTCCTCTGTTTTAAGGTGAATGAACAACATCATTAGAAGGTGCTCATACACACAAAAAACAAATGGTTTTTATAAAAAAAAAAGACTGAGGATGAAGACCAAGCCTTGGAAACTATAGTTTCTATCAAATAAAATTATAAATATATTCATTGATATAAAGGTGTATGTTTATTTACACAGGCCCGTGCCTAGCGGGTGTTCATTGCGTGCGCCGCACGTAGGCGTTCAAATAGCCAGGGATTTTTTTTTATGAGATTAAAATATGAAATTTGTAAAAAAAAAATTTCAAATCATTTATAGTTTTTTTTTTAAAAATTCATATTTTAATCTCATAAAAAAAAAAAATCCCTGGCGATTTGAACGCCTGCGTGAGGCGCACGCAATGAACACCCGCCTGGCACGGCCCTGTATTTATATGAACCAGAGGACATCCTCAGTGATTTCCTTTTAAAATGATAATTTTAGTATAATGTGATGTTAACTTTTCGTAATTGTCATTTAAGAAACTAAAAACTTTCCAGAATGTAAATATTCATCAAATCAATAATCCTATATAATAAAGAATGTTATTATGTTAAACTTGAAGCCATAACCATTTAAATCAAATTATTACCGTTTCTTCTACGAAATCCTAATTTAACCATCAATTCGATAGCAGGTATTAAAAATGCTAAGGTTTTTCCTGATCCAGTCTTTGCTTTTGCAACTAAATTTTTTCCTTCCAAAAGTGGAGGAATCGCCTTGGCTTGAATTTCCATCATAGTTGTGAATCCCATTTCATTTATCGCTTTTAAAGTTTTGTCACTTATTTTATCTTTTAGAGATTCAAAAGTGGAATTAGTTTTACTGGATGTCAAATCATCTGAAGAGCCAAATACTGAAACAAAATAATTAATATAATTATCAAAATTACTTGTTCAAACATTTATCTAATAGCGTTTTTTGTTAAGCTCTAGTTAAGCATGTATTGGAGTCGAAGAGAAAACTATGCTATGATTAATCTTAAGAAATAATTTGGTTAATACCTTGAAAACGTTTATCAGACCCTAGCATGGAGTAACGCAAGGTTTCTATCGAACATTGTAAAATAAATACGAGACATGTCTTTAAAGTAAGTACCGTTTTGAAATAAAAAAAAACAAGTATACTTTTCATAACAATTTTATTTTCACATGAAAGCCTGTACCTTAATCAACATTTCGACATAGTTTAGTTTAATATTAAGGCATTTATTGTATCTTACCACGGGCTGTTGTATCCTCAAAGAAGTTTGCCGCCTGATTGGATATCCACTGTACTTTCAATAATTCAGTCGTTCAGTCACAATTGCATAAAGAACAAACACCTCTTGACATTAGAGGAAACAAATCAGATAACGACGAAAACTGTCTGTTCTCTGTTCTAAACCATTTGCGTACCATCTGATTGGTTTCCTCTAATGTCAAGAAGTGTTCTTTATGCAATTGTGACCAAACGAATAAATTGTCGAAAGTTGCAGTGGATGTCCAATCAGGCGGCAGACTTCTTTGAGGAGGGAATACAAAAGCTCGTGGAAAGATACAATAAATGACACACAAACCGAAGTATAAAAGTTGTGGTGGATGGAACATCATCTGAATCGTTCTCCACAAACTCTGGTGTTCCCCAAGGCTCTGTAATCTCCTCCACACTCTTCCTTATTTATATAAACGACCTTATTGATCAAACGGCAAACCCCACTCATTGTTACGCCGACGATAGCACTCTACACGGCAAACCCTCTCTCCCGAATAATCGAATCAATATTGCCTCCTCAATTACTCTCGACCTAGACAAACTGAATAAATGGGGCTCTCAAAATTTAGTTAACTTTAATTCAAATAAGACTCAATGTTGTCTAATTTCTAGGCGCGAAAATAGAGATTTCCCTGATATTCACTTCGATTCGAATACCCTGAAAATGTGTGACAGCCTATCCATGTTGGGCGTCTCTGTCGCATCTGACCTGTCTTGGAATGAACACATCTCCTCTGTGGCGAAATCTGCAGCAAGGAAGATTGGCTTCTTATTCAGGTCCAAGCGATTTTACAAACCCCCACAACTTCTCACCATCTACAAGGCCCAAATCCGCCCCTGTCTCGAATACGGCTCTCATCTGTGGAGGGGAGCCTCAAAATATTCTCTTGCTACCCTTGATGCAATTCAGAAACGAGCCGTCAGGCTAATTGACGATTCTACCCTCACCGACTCTCTCGACTCGCTGGCTCATCGAAGAGATGTCTCCGCCCTTTCCCTTTTCTATAGATACTATCACGGCAGGTGCTCTGATGAGATAAAATCAATAATTCCCCCCAAAGCATGCTTTGCACGCAGCACACGTTTTGCCGACTCCCAACACTCTTTCGCGGTCAAATTGGAAAAGTGCCGGACCACTTCATTCGCGAATACATATATCCCCATGACTTCAAGGAACTGGAACTCTCTCCCAGCCTCTATCTTTCCCAGCACCTATGATCTTCAAACCTTCAAAACCAGGGTGCATAGACACCTACGTCTACACCCTCTCACTTAATCAACTTTCCCTTCTCTTCGGTAATGCAAGGGTCTTTCGAGATCCATAGGGGCTACATCTTTACTGGTGCACCCCTTCTTGCATTCGATTGCATTAAAAAAAAAAAAAAAAAATGTCTTAATATTGGTGGAAACTATGTCGAAATGTTGATTAAGGTACAGGCTTTCATGTGAAAATAAAATTGTTATGAAAAGTATAGTTGTTTTTTTATTTTATTTCAAAACGGTACTTACTTTAAAAACATGCCTCGTACATATATTATATATACAGGGTGATTCTCAACGAGTGTAAAAAAAAGTTGGGAAGTCATTTTAAGTAAAACCAGACAGGCCATCGCAATACTTGCCCATTATATTCTATAATCTATAGAATATAAATGTGAAAGTAAAAATGTTATATGATGTTATAAGAACATAGGCCCTAATCCAATTTCTTACAGAACTAAGGCTGATCAAAATTTTATTTAAAAATATGTACCTACATATATCTATTTAAAAATGAAATCAATACAGTATTAATATTAATTGTTACTTTGATAATAATATTAATGCTCATAAAAAATGCTAAAAATGTGCTTCTTTTGAGATCGCAATCAAGCTTTTCACCTGCACCTGCTTCATTCATTCATAAAGCCTTATCATCACAATGTATTGGGAATTTGAGTGGAAGAGCATCCATTATTATTTATAACAAATGTTCATGAGTATTTTTTTTAACATTGTAAACGAGGTCCTTTGGTTAGCTTCAAAGGTGTTTTACACTGTCTTGAAATAACAATTAATATTAATTGTGTGTTGTTTTCATTGTTGAAGAAATACTAAATGTATGTACATATTTATATACCTAAAACTCATAAACGCAATTTTGATTAGAGAACCATTTAGTTCCTATCCTGTCATCTCTAAGGTTTTTGAGAGCAATTTATATTTTCAAATTATGATATCTTGTCTAGTATCAATCAGGTTTCCTTTTGGAACCCAGCTATGGGACATCACTTTTGAAAGTCAATAATAACTAAAGGGCGACTTTCGGGATGCTGAGTCGACTATTCCGGTGCTTCTTCAAAAATACATTTAGCTTTATGGACTATAATATTCTAATTGAAAAGTTTTTATTTTGCCGAGAGTAGCAGATTTGTTGATTCATAAAGAGAAACAAAGAGTTTCAAGAACATCAAGCAGAGGACAACCTCATTGTTTCTCTTTATGTATAATATTCTAGTTCAGAAGCTACTTGACTATATGAGGTTTTCGGGAGCTGCGTGTAGTCTACTAGTTTCTCGCCCAGAAATTTGATCTTTACCATTCATTACTTTTTCCATATTTATAAATAATCTCGTCGTCCAACAATTAATTGAATCAGTGATTTTGAAAAGGGGTCATCTCCATTTTTTTTTAATTTTTTGTCTCTTAGTATGTTCATTAATGGAAACAAGTCATCTCTAGCCAAGGTAAAGCAGCTAAGCAAGGTTAGGCATTTGCAATTTAGTTTGAAAACGAGCCAACTCCGAGAAATAGCCTGTTTTCAAACTACGCCGATTAATTTTACTTAGGGAAAGTGGTGTAGGTTTTAGGTGAAACATGATATTAATTTAAGCCGATGAAGGGCATGCACAGATCCCACTTCCCCATCATCGCAGGGCTTCAAAATTTTATAAAAAAATTGATGCTATACATACCATCTAAATGCAAGGAAAACTCTAAAGTTGCAGCCTTATATTTCGATTACATGCAAAACCTTCCTTTGCCGTCTCTACTTGTGCAAGAGGTATTTTATTTCAGACAACTGTGGGTATAGGAGTTTTTGTCCATGATCTAAAATAATTTTAACGTTTTTTTTACTATTTTACTTTGTCAAAATAAAGTTTCTTTAAAAAAAAAAAAATTGGATTCGCCTATAATAAACCTTGTAATTTTGAAAAGGGATCATCTTCTCTAGAGAAAAAAAAAATTCTGGGCGGCCCCCATCTGTTTAAAAAAAAAATTAAAAGGATTTTTTTGTACAAGAGACGATCCCTTATTAACATTAAAAATACTACGCTATCGTAACTAAGAATGCATGGGCGATTAACAGTTGTTTGTTTCTCCTGAAAATTTTTGAAAAAAGGAGTGACCCCTTTTCAAAATCTCCGATTCAATTCAATTAGCGCATTTTTGCTGACGAGTTCAAGTTTATTTTAGGTATGGAGAAATCCAGCATGATATCTGCTCCGGAGAGAAATCATTTTTGACATTTAGATTAACTCAATAAAGGACCAGAAGCTCCCGAACAATTTAACAAAATTTTTTGCACTTGTGAATTACCTAATATAAATATGTAAAACAAACCAATATACCGATATGTCTGAAATCTATTCCCATCTTAATTACGAAGAACCCAATTTAATTATGAATTTTAAAAATATATGGATACAAATAAAAAATAAATGTAATTTTGCCACTCCCTTCGTTACAATGTTTAAGGGCGGACTAGACGAGATCGAGTTAGCTAGGAATTTGTCAAATAGTGCTTAAGGCTGGGAGGAGAGAAGTAAAGGATCAAATAGGAATTATATTCTACGAGGATAAGTCAAAAATTACCTACACTTTTCGTTCTACAACTTTATTAAACTAAGATAGGCATGCGTTGAGTTGGCGCATCTGTGGTCACGTGTGCGGAATTTAATCACGATCGTGTCAGTTGTCGTCTAGCTACAACAGCATAAGCATGTCAGCTCCGCTAACAGATTGCACCAAAGAGGAGCAACGAGGACTGGTCAGAGGGTGTGAAAGGTGATGAAAATCACCGGAGACTTTTGTCACAATACGGGGAAAGTGTTTTATCTCGTAAAAGCTTTTTTTTATGGATCGAAATGTTTAAAAGTGGCCGAACGAGCAAAAAGAGGGAGCTGGGCGACCGTCAACTTTGAGACGCTTTGAGACCCTGGAACACCATCCCTACAGCCCAGATCTCGCTCCCTCAGACTTTCATCTCTTTGGACCGCTCAAGGAAGCTTTGAAAGGTCGTCGATTTGCCTCAGACATGGACGTTCGGGATGCGGTTCAAAAGTGGCTTCATGACTAACCGAAAACCTTCTACCAGGAAGGCATCCGGAAGCTTGTGGCTCGCTGGACCAAGTGCATTGTTAAAGGTGGAGACTATATCGAAAAATAATGTATCTGTTGTACACCTATCTTAGTTTATTAATAAAGTTGTAGAACGAAAACTGTAAGTAATTTTTGACTTATCCTCGTATATTGATTAATGAAAGAAAAAGTACACAATCTTACAATTTTCTCGGGTTTCTGTTTCAGTGGATTCTTCATTTTCACTCTGGTCTTCCTCAGATTGTTCATCATCTTGTCCATTTACTTCGTCTTCTTCACTAAATTCGCTATTCTCTTCACCTAAAATTAATTTTTCATCATTTGTAAATATTTATAGGAGATGGAGATAGAGTAGTTTCAAATATTTGCCTGTATAAAGGGAAATGAATCAATTTACTTATAAATTTTGTTCGAATGGTTACTGCATAAATTAAAGTTTTATCTTATCAAAATCATGAATGTGTAATTTTACGATTTTTCACTAATATTATGTGATATGTTTTTTAATGCATCACAGTTATTTAATTCTTATTTGGGATTGAGAAACGATGCTAGTCTAACCTGAGAAATTAATTAGAATAAAGTAAAAAAACTGATTTTTTTAAGGAGGTTCCCTAATATAGCTCAGATGGAGTTCGCTCTTTCCCCAACTCTCGCATGCGCAGAAAGGCAAAAATATTTTCAATGCGTCGTTTCTTGGATCTGGCAACATTGCATTCTTACCGACGCTAAAAGACAAAGAATAAAAAAACACTTCATGAAACAGCTCAATGCGAAATTCCAGATGAGAACAGTATAGTTAGGTTGAGAGAATTAGCTAAAAATCTCAAATGCACCAGCTGCAGAAGTTTTTAGATATGGAAAAATTGAGTGATTTTAGTGCGACGTTGCCAAGTCTCTCACTTGCCATGCCATGAGAGAAAAAATGAAAACCATCAAAAGTACCTTACTTTTAAAAATTTTTATACAAAACGAATACCGCTTGATACAATTATTTTAACAGGAAAATATTTGTTTTATCTTCAGTTAATGAAAATTACGATTGTTATTTAATGAAACAGTCGTTTTAACATCAATAGGTATAGGGTTCACGTGTTAAATATGCAAATTTCCATGGTCAATATTTATAAATTTAGTGCCGCAAGGACTATTGAAAAAAATTTCTACGTATAAAGGACACTTATAAATATGTGTATTCAAAGTTTTAAAAGGATTTCAAGAAAATCGATTTATTAGGGAACGTCCTTAACCCAATAAAGGGCCTGAAGTTCCCGAACAATTTAACAAAAAAATTTTGCACTTGTGAATTACCTAATATAAATATATAAAACAAACTAATATACCGATATGTCTGAAATCTATTCCCATCTTAAATACGATGAACCCAATTTAATTATGAATTTTAAAAATATATGGATACAAATAAAAAATAAATGTAATTTTGCCACTCCCTTCGTTGCGACGCTTAAGGGCGGACTAGACGAGATCGAGTTAACTAGGAATTTGTCAAATAGTGCTTAAGACTGGGAGGAGAGAAGGAGAGGATCAAATAGGAATTATATTATATATTGATTAATGAAAGAAAAAGTACACAAATCTTACAATTTTCTCGGGTTTCTGTTTCAGTGGATCCTTCATTTTCACTCTGGTCTTCTTGGTCAGATTGTTCATCATCTTGTCCATTTACTTCGTCTTCTTCACTAAATTCGCTATTCTCTTCACCTAGAATCAATTTTTCATAATTTGTAAATATTTATAGGAGTTGGAGATACAGTAGTTTCAAATATTTGCCTGTATGAGGGGAAATGAATCAATTTTCTTAGAAAATTTGTTCGGATGCTTACTGCATAAATTAAAGTTTTATCTTAGGAAAATCCTGAATGTGTAATTTTACGATTTTGCACTAATACCATGTGATATGTTTTTTTAAGCACCACAGTTATTTAATACTTATTTGGGATTCAGAAATGATGCTAGTCTAACCTGAGATATTAATTAGAATAAAGTAAAAAAAACTGATTTTTTAAGAGCCAATTAAATTTTCAAATAGTATAATTCAATAAAAAATTTTTGAATATTCATGGTTTTGGCATAAGAATGGGGATTATATAATATAGGAATATTTAGTGGAAAGAGTGAGCAAGAAAACACCACAGTGATTCCGCTCTTTTTATATTATTCTTAAAATTAAGATATAATAATTTATTGACTTAATTGAAAATGTGTACGGATGTGGACTAAATAGATTTTTTTTTCCAAAAACAAAAATTAATCAGAATCGAACGTTTTGTCTATTTATTTCAACCATCAGCAACTTGAATTTTGTTATTTTAGATGTCATGAAACAATAAAATTTAGGTTGCTGATGTAGTCGAAATTAATTGACGAAAGGTTTAACTCAGATTAATCTTTGATAAAAAATAAAAAAACTAATAGATAAATTTGTTCATATCTCTACTTTTGTTCAATGAAATTTATAAATCATTCTTTAATTTACTTAGTTAAAATTGGATGCGAAAGTTAATGGGGGAGTAAATGTGCTTTTCTTATGGTTCCTCAATATAGGTCAGAAAGAGCGCTTTCTTGTAATTATAAGGTGTACAAATATGTTTCCGCCGTTTTTAATCAAAAATTGGGCATTTATTGTGAAAGAACGCAACCTTAAGTTTTGTCGAAGTATTGTCCTTCGCTTGCCACTACATTTTCCCATCTTTCTGGCAGCATACGGATACCGCTTCGGAAGAATGCTTCATCTTTTGAGGATATCCACGAATCGACCCAATTTTTGGTATCTTCATATGATGTGAAGTGCTGCTCAGAGAGGCCATGCGCCATCGATCGAAACAAGTGGACATCAGAAGGAGTAATGTCTGGCGAATATAGCCCGTGGGGTAAAACTTCCCAATTGAGTGTTTCCAAATAGGTTTTGACCGGTTTTGTGGAAAATCCGCGTTCAATGTTTCTCGGGGGCAGTTCATATGGAACTCAATTTCCTTGTTTTTGAATCATTCCCAATGATTTCAACCGATGTGAAATCGCTTGTTGAGTCATTCCTAATGTATATGCAAGTTCTTCTAGTGTTTGCCACGAATCTTAATCTGATAATGCTTTCAATTCCGCGTCTTCATACACTTTCAGCCTTCCGCTATGATCTTTGTCAAATTCACCTTTCTTAAACGTTTGAAACCACTCACGGTAACTTCTCTCACTTAGGGCAGCCTCACCATATGCTTCTAGAAGCAATCGATGCGCCTCAGCTGCAGATTTTTTCAAATTGAACAAGTAAATCAAAAGTTCCAGAAAATGACACTTATTCGGCTCAAAATTCGACATTTTCGCAGAGAAAAAAATATAATATACTGATGAAAATTCACTAAGATTTGAAGGTTACGTTGTTGACAAATAAGATAATTAAGGTAGTTGTTTCGAGACAATACTAGCAAAAAGTTAATGCTAGAGTATATAGAACAGACAATAAGGATTCATAATTCATAAGCCTAAAACTTTTTGCTGTTCATGTACCGATTCTAGCCAATCCCGTGCTCGTTTGACAAATCTGGCACCATTGTATGAGATTGAATATTTTTATAATAAAATGACAGATAAAATACATTTTAAAAGTTTAAAAATTTCTATAAAAATCGTTTTGTTATTTTTTAACAAATGTAATCAACGCCTACGTTACACCTCATGATAATTATAATTTTGAAAAAATCTAGCGCATGGGCGCTTTATACATCTTTCGCTGCTTAAATAAATGCGCTGTTGTCAAATTGTTTTTAGTGTAAAATTTTATTTGTAGATTTTTCATTATTTATTCATTATTATCTCAGAAACTGTGTTCTAACTATGAATCAAAATTGTCTTTAAATATGTTTTGGTTATTGTTTAATGTTGCTTTAGTTTTTTATAAAAATGGTAAGAAGGGTTTCTTAATTATAATTAAATACTATAAACTACAATAGTATGTATGTAAATTTTCCGATATCCCGTATAGTTCAATGTATAAGAGTCTGAAAAACTCTATTTTTGAAATTTAATATCTCCGGAACTATATTGTTCATAAATTTCGTTTTGACACCAATAGATGCAGAAGTATTTAAATAATAATCTGTCTAAATTTCAAAAACATCCTAAGAAAACCCATTTGGCGAAACAACTACCTTAAGTTTTAATTCTGACAATTTTAATCATAACTTACTGGTGGGACTAACTTTGTCAAACGGCGGAAACATATTTGTACACCTTATAATTCTATATATCTTGAAGAGATGTCAAGGCTACTGTCGATAAATACAATTAACTAATCATTAGTTATAAGTAAAATATACTTAAAAGCCATGGAATCTTACATTTTTCTTGGGTTTCTGATTGAAGAGATTCTCTATCTTCTTCATCGTGGTCAATTATCTCTTCTTCTATTTGCTCACTAACTTTGTTTTTCTTTTTGGCTAGAATAAATTTTTTGTCAATTGTATTATTTTAATAGATACAGGAAATTAAAAAAATTTTGATTTATGTATTTGTAAAAAATATTGTAGATATTTACCAGCATTGTCATCATCAGATTCTAAATGCCTTTTAATTCCTTTTTTTATAGCTTGGATTTTTTCAAGTTTTTCTTTTTCTGCGAAACATATGTAATTATTAATTAATATATAAATTAATACATGACATTAGAAATTTTATATGCACGTAACAGCTGTGAGTTTTGATTTTGTAAGATAAAATCAAAGAAAGTTATCTGCTTGATCTAAGATTTTATTCATAATTTTACTTATATGTCAGAAGGGCTCTAGTCCTGGGAATCGAACCCAAGAACCAAAATGCTATGAGAACTAATTTAAATATTTTAAACACACATAATGGAGTTATTTTTAAATGGAATTATTTGATATTTATTTTTTAAGAATTATTATCTTTATAATTTTAAGTAACTATGTAAAAAATGGTTAGATAATTCAATAAATATGAATATTTTAAAAGATCTAATAATTAAGAGATGTTTTAAATAGTTTAAAATATCAAAAGTGGAAAAGAAAATCTGAGCTAATCAATTTGAAGCAAAAAATATTAATATAAACCAAATTAAAACAAGATTAAATAATTACTATTCATTTATCATCAGCATATCGATTATACAGTCCTAAGACTGGTTTGATGCCAACCCTTTCACTTTTGTAAAAGTCCCACATCCCATAACTATCATTATCTGGGCAAAATACTCCAATCTAGGTTTTCCACTTCCCATTTTTTTCCTACTTCGGTCTTTAAAATATCCTTTAATAATCCTTCGTGTCCTATCATTTAAGACATTCTCTTCTTAAGATTTTTCCACAATGTTCTCTTTTCCTAATTCTTGTCAATAAACATAGTTTAATTCTTTCCCCTCAAGTGCAAGTTTTATTAAATATGTGAAACATTTATATTAGTGGACCAGGCTGTCCGGATAGCTTTTTGGCCTTTGGGTTCAATTCCCAGGCCAGTTGACAGACCCATTGACATGTAAACAAACTTATTTATATCTTAGATCAAGCCTTTGTTTGATTTTCTCTTGCATAATAATGAATAATATATAATATAATGTTCTTGGTTGTAATATGCTAATAAACACATTTTAGAATAATAAAAAAATAGACATTTTAGAAATAAAAAAAAAAAAACATACCTTCTTGTTTTGATTTTAATAAAGTCAACTTTTTAATTTCAAACTTTCTAATTTTTTTATTCAAAACTTTACTTGGGATAGACATTTTATTATAAACTGATAGAATATATAAAAATATAATATATGATTTTAAAAAAGATATTAGGTTATAATCAGTAAATTAAACACATGGTTACATAAAAATCAAAGCATGGTAGCCAATACCAAAAAAAATTCCCCTAAGAGTGATGCCAAAAATCCCTAAAAAGGCCAAAATTTTAAACATTTATTGAGTAAAATTTTGGAAAAATGCATGGAAAGGCTTTTTTACCGCTAAAAAACCTCTTAAACATTTGCCTGAAACTCTACTAAATAAATCAACTCATGAGGATAATTTGATAGATTAAGATGTTTCTAACATAGAAGTAAATACTAGTTTTCCTTGGTCTTCGAGATATCTAATGAGTGTGATCACAAAATATATTGACTTGTGAATTACCATAGGGGTATTAAAAATAAGTTAATTACAATAGACTAGACTGTCATGGAATGTATAATCAGAGATACTTTAAAATGGTAACAGCCCATTTTAGCACATTGTTGAACAAAGAATCAAATTTAGAAGTATGTTTTTTTTATGCATAGTAGAGTTAATATAGATCTTAAATCTTAACTTTTTCATATTTTATTAATTTAATATCTTAAAAATAGTAAAGAGATTAACCAGACAAGCCAAATATAGAATAAATTTCGTAAAAATTAGTTTATTTTTCATATTTAAAGAGAAGTCGGCCAAAGCCGGGATTATCTAAAGTCATTCGTGGTATATGAGCTTTAAGGCCCAGTTCTGAATACAGTCGGGGGAGTGAGACTAGACAGGGTTCAAACACCCTCATATAACAGAATAGAACATTATGATTGGCGATGTACCTTAGAAGGGGTAAAAAACGGAGAATCGTATGAAAACGTGGTCTCCACCCGCCGAGGAGACACGATTGGAAATGCATAAAAGGACCAACACGAAGAAATAGAATCATCTTATATTACTCTCTATATTATATTACTCTCTCTACATTATATTACACTCTCTCTATATATCTTATATTACTCTCTCTATTACTCTTCTCTATTATTCCCTCTATACTCTATTATACTATCACGCTCTTATCATTGAAATTATCGCTCTGCATCTCTACACCTCATTTACATCGCTATTTTTCCAATATTCACGGCGCCTACATCATCTCGATATCACGAGTACATTTCTTCTTCCTGGAGCCGTTTTTGCGGGCATTTGCATTCATCCACTTGCTAGCCCATTGATCGGCACTTATATCATTAGCACGATAGCTAATTGAACATCACGGGCAAAAATATCTGTCCGGCACTCGTGAAGACACCACGGAAGCTTACCAAAAGGGCGAGACTCCTGGAACATTACATACTCTTCGACGTGGCAATCTACGGAACCTGAGCGAGCGGTGCCCACGGCACAGCTAGCGCTGTTTGAATTATTTAAACCGGTCAGCGCACTTCGAGAGCAAACGTAAATAATCATAATTTCTTTGAACGATCTCCGTTCACCCATTAAAGCCATCAAATTATTCAATTCTTTCTGACTGTTAAATTCACAAAGGACCTTAATAAATCATATATTGTAAATTATATTTTTGGTTATCCTTTACTGTTAAGAAAATTCCCCCATTCTCCTTTGCAGCTAGAATTCATTCAATTATTTTTATTTTTGCCTATTTAAAATTTTTTTTTTTTATTTTTTTTTTTTGTAAATTCATTGCATGAGATTACCTTCAATAACGTAAAATTTGAAACATAAAAGTAAATTCAGTAGTTTATCAAAATAGTACAACGAGATACACTGAGTTACACACCACCACCACGTCTAAAAAGGTTAGTATTCTCACACTCAGCAATATTCCCCTTAAAAGTACCCTTTAAGAACCCATTTCCACTACCCCTCCAACCACCTACCCTCCCTAACCCCATTGAAACTTACTCTTCACTAAATATAATATATTGCTTAATGGTTTTACGTCCTCACTTAATGGAAATCTACCTAAAAAAAAAGACCTAGTAATAAAAGATAGCAATAGGTCATGGATCTATGATATTAATAAATTCAATCAATAATATTTAATAAACATATATGCAAGTTAGAGTACAAGGTCATTTGCGCTACAGTACTTGGCATTTTTTTTTTATGAAAATGATGAGAGAATGAGTTACACCAAAAAGGTGCATTTCCTAAAGGCCCGGATTGGCCCCTGCATCTTGAAAAGAAGAAGAAGAAGGGTTTTTATGGGCTGGGTAGGTGTCGAAGGTATCTGTGAATACGGGTCTTAAACAGCTGAAGGTTATAAGTCGCGGGGAAGACGGTGGCTGGGAGCGAGTTCCAGCCTCTGGAGGTCCTAGGAATAAAAGAGTTGGCGAAAGCGCTTGTTCGATTTTTATCCAATTTGACAGCGAAGGGGTGCTGAGCGTTCGAAAACCGCGTGTTTCTCTTAAAGAGGGCTTTAGGGGGGATAATTGATTTCAGCTCGACTGAACAGACACCATGATAGTATCTGTAGTACAGGGAAAGGGGAGAAACGTTTCTTCGGTGAGCCAGGGAGTCGAGTGAGTTAGTTATGGCTGGGTTAATTGCTCGCTTCTGAATTGCATCCACTGTGGCAAGAGAATGCTTGGAGACCCCTCTCGACAGATGAGAGCCATATTCGAGACGGACGAATTTGAGCCTTATACAGTGTAAGAAGTTGAGTGGGAGCATAAACTACCTTTTTACTTTACGATTCAGGATATGGTCAAGTATTGTAATGGCGCATGAAAAAAGTCTTATTTTTTTCGAAATATTTCAAAAACGGCTGAAACTATTTTAATAAAAAAAAAATTCAGCGAAACCATATAGTTTTGGTTTACAAGGAAGCTTTTATACGTGAACACTGGATTCGGATACTTAAGATAACTCTGAAACCGAAAGTAGTAGAAAGTTCGTTCTTGAAGCAAAGTGATTAAATTATCAATGCGGAAAACTTATTAGATTTTGGTCTCTCCAGCTTTAGAACTTCCAGTTTAAAAAAACTATTTTTTCCCAAGATATTTATAAAATAAATTGAAAATATTTGACTTGCACGTTCATTTATTTAAAATAAAAATTAACGTTTGAAAAAGTAAATTATCTAAATTCCTAATAGTTTATTATATGTAAGTACTTACTAATATTATATGTTAATTTAATACTATCTGTCTCACATAACCTAAAGTCGAGTTTTACGCTGCTAAAATACTACAGTATATGGAAGACAATTTCAATATTTTTAATTCGTTAATTATTTTTTAAATCAAATAGTATACTGTGTTATTCCCATTTATTTTCCCTCCTTCTTCAGGGAAAAATCCTCCGAAACGTCGGTTTGAAAGGAAAGGAGGAAGGAATCCAATAAATTACACCTTATTTGAATATGTGTTAATTTTTTCTTTCCTCACTACCCCTGGGCTGCCTTCCAATACTTTCAAATGAGGTTTCTACCAGTCCGTCTCTCTCTAGAGAAAATTTCGTGCAAATAAATAAAAATAATATTTTCATTTATTCTGCGGGCCGGATTTAACATCGTAACGGGCCGGGAGTTGCCCACTCCTGCATTAGAAGAAGTTTCGGAATGAACTTTTGCTCGGAAAGAGCACCCATCTATCTACCCAGTCTCATTATTTCCTCTGATTCTATATTTATAGGCTTATCACTTATATTATTTAACCTAACCAAGCTTCTGATTACTAATGAAGGAATTAACGTATTAATATTTCAAATGACTTTGGATAAAGTCTAGCAATGATTCGTTGCAGTTTATTTTACATATATCCATATATGTGTTTGTTTGGGTAAATTGGTGTGAGAGTCAGATAATAGCAGTACAAATTTTTGCAGTGAGTGAGCCGGATTTGAACTCGAGCAAGCTAATTCTTTGACTCGACCTGCTTGGCCACTAATTTTAGATTTTAAAATGAGTAAACTTATATTTTATTATTCTATTTATTTTATTGTAATGTTGTGCTCATAATTTAATTTCAAGAAGTCCATGACATAATAGCCATATCTTCACTTTTCCACAAAATGCTCAAAATGACATCAAGTCTGCAACAACTTTTAGATTTAGAATCTGAATCTGAGGAGGACGAAAGGTTTATGTTACTGCATTTAGTCAGCAGAAAAAGAAAAAGGAATAGAATGAATGCAACCTTCTCCCACAAGTCATCCTTCAGTTTTGTTCTCATGTAATCTACATGACTAGTGTCATATAATACTGGTAAAGCCTCGAACCATTTCAATTAATTTTTGCATTTTCTGATAACCTAAACACCGCTTTACTTGATGTGGCATGCACGTTCACTCAGGTACCCACAATCCACGAAACTGTGTTATTAGCACAACACGATCCATGCGAGAACAAGTTTAGGCCCGGCGCAAATGAACCCAGTCCATTCTCAGCCCACGCGTGGTCAAGACCAGGGACAGATTAAACGTGTGCTGGCCATGGAATGGGTTTAATATGCGCCACTCCGTCTCTTGTTTTACAAAATAGCCCACGCGTTTGTAAAACAAGGTTTGAGACGGAGTGGGGCATATTAAATCCGAGAGGTGAACCGCGATCTAATATCGTGTACACCTACTTCCACTTCCACTTTCATTTCCAAGTAGAAGAAAATAGATGAAGGGGAATTATCTAATGAATTCCAAAATAATTCCACATAATTCCAAAGACGAGTACACCTAATTCCAATCGCGGTTCACCCCTATATTAAACCCATTCCACGGCCAGACAACGTTTAATCTGTCTCGCGTGGATCGTGGTGTGCTAACAACACAGTTTCGTTGGTCGTGGTTAAGTAGAAAACTCGATAAATTCTTATTTAATTAAAAAAATAAAATAATGAGAGGTATTGAAGATGGAGGGAGTGGTAGAATTTAATGCTGAATTGATAGAAAGACTGCCCAAAGATAAAGAAAATAACTAATTCCGGATACATTTGAATTGAATTGAGAATTAGTATTCAATTTTTAACTTTTCTATTATTATTGGTAACCATTGATTGCTGAATCGACTTAAAATCAAAAATAGTCATCGATTATCTAACAGGTACTTGAGGATTAACGATTTTGCATTGAATTCTCATTGAACCTCAGACATACTGCTAGTTTTTCTTCACTTCCGATAGTCTTCTGCGCATTGCATTCTTGACCAGTGATATCCTGTTTAATTATTTCATGATTCTCTAAACTGTTTTCTACTTAGTCAAAAATACGCTTTCTGGAACTTTTCTGAATAAATTAAATTATCTATCGTTTTCTTAAATATCCGAATGTTTTATTCTTTTTCTGCCGAGTAAGTCCTCCTTAGATTCAGATTCTAATAAAAGTAGTTGCAGACTTGTTGCCATTTTGACCTCTTTGTGGAAAGTGAAGATATGCCATGGGTGTGGGCTGTGTTCACTATGCGCTACTGAGTGGTTGGGCTGGGTCTTGACCACACGCCTGGGATACGCATTGGCTGGGTTCAATTTGCATCGGGCCTAACAAGAGCTCTTAGGGCCAGTTGTATGTCGGTTGGTAAACTCTTTTTAAACGTTGACAAAGGGTAAAACCTTAAAATTCACTTTGTGCCGGGTGGGATGGCCAATCAGATGAAAGTGCCTGCCATCTGATTGGCCATCCCACCAATTTTAAGGTTTTACCCTTTGTCAACGTTTAAAAAGAGTTTACCAACCGACATACAACTGGCCCTTAGAATGTGAATCGAACAGACTGTGATAAATCTGTTACTGTAATTCGGTCAGCAACCGAAATTTGCCACTTTATTATTGATTATTCCTATTATTATAAATAATACACAAATGTACCTATTTCAATTATTTTATTTAATAAAATAATTTCTCTTGTTGTTAGTATACAATTTTGTTAAACATAAATATATTACTTAACTTAAGCAAATTTTATTATTTATTCCATTTTAGTTTTATTAATAAAATTATAGGGGATAAACCCATAAATAAGCATCTTAACAACACTCTTGATTGTATAAGTTTAAATGATTAATTTATTAGGCAGGAAATACTAATAGTTTGGTTAATAAATAATTATTTTATTAAATAACTCTCGATTTGATAAATTAAATTATTTTTAGGAATTAAGTTGTAAATTTAAAAGAAAATATATAAATAAAACAGATTTTATTAAAAATAATTTATAGAATACATTCAATCCTATGAATAAAATTTATAAAAACAAGCTCATAATCATATATATATATATGTATATAAATGAAATTTCTTTTTAACATGTTAGATTATTTACATCATCGGAAAGAGTCTTAGATTAGTAATTCTTCTAGATGGCCAAAATTAAACAATATTTTAAGTTTGTCTTCTGAATTTAATTGTTTATAATAATCAAATGACATCTGCCGGATCGCTTCATAGAAGGTGCTTTTTAACTAATTGATTAGTATCTGGAAAATTGAGTCTTCGATTGTTTATTATTATTAGGTTGCCGATAAGTTTTGGTTTTAGTATTTCTTTCTTCTTGAGAATTTAATTTGTTATAAAAACCATAACCTCCACCTCCGAGTCGCTTCCTGGGACGGCCTTCTTTATTACTTTTTACCTCTGTTGAAATAAATGAAGAATAGTTAGAATTTGTTTCAAAACATTCGGTGAATTATTTGTTAAATAATTAATATCACAAAAAACAAAACAAACACTTATAGAGATTGAATAAAAGTTAAATAAATATATATATATATATATAATATATATGTTGCAGTAAAAACCTGCTTTTAGTATGAACGTGTTCTTTCTAGTTAAAACGCGTGAATACCTTTGTGAGAACTAGAGTTTACTGATGTTGGTTGAGTTTGGTTCAAAGATCTAAAATCCTCATTTTTGGGTGTTTATTTTCAAAAATTTTTAAACGAAAATATCAAAAATTAGAAGCAAATTTATAGAGGATGTAATCAAAATTGGATAAAAACTTAGTCAAAACCAAAAGAAAAATATATTTGTTGTGAAATAGAAATAAAATTGAGGGGGTAATGGTAAACAAAGTCCCTTGATGTCTTTAAGGGCCAGTTGTATGTCGGTTGGTAAACTATTTAAACATTGACAACGGGTAAAACCTTATAATTCACCTGGTGGCCGGCAGGATGGCCAATCAGATGACAGGTACTTTCATCTGATTGGCCATCCCGTCAGGCACAAGGTGAATTATAAGCTTTTACCCTTTGTCAACGTTTAAAAAGAGTTTACCAACCGACATACAACTGGCTCTAAGTCACGCAAAATTTTGTGAATACTTTTGGATAATTATATTATTTGATTTATGTTTGTATCAAAAGAGTCAAAATCATCTCTTATTTCAGTAGTAGATAATTTGAAATTGCTTTTGATTTTTCTCTAGCAAAAATAAAACATTGGACCTAATAATAATAATATTAGGCCTATAAGATATTCTTGCTAAAAAGTTTAGTAAAATTAAATATAATAATATATAATCACACAAATTCGGGAATAATTATGAGGATTATTTTTAGTTTAAAGTTTACATTAAGTTTTAAGATAATAAATAAATAATAGCTTTAGTTTATTTTAAGGCTAAGGCCACACTAAAGAGCTACTTATGTGACTCATTCATGTAAACAAACAGATGACAAACAATCGATTGTGCTAGGCTTGGGCATTTTTTTTTGTCAAACTACCATGATATTTTTGGCAAAGAATATTAGATTTATGATTATTATCTATAGTTTATGATGTTTGACTAGTTCACTAGATAGCAGAGGAGTGAGTTTAATATCCCATTTGATTCGAGGATTGCAAGCGATGTTAGCAGTAATGCTAGGAGCAGCCACTATATATCCTAGTCTGAGTGTCTAGTTATAGGCTAACTATCTACCCTTTAGTACAGGAGTCCCCAAACTTTTTAAGAGATAGGACCACATGTGAACATTGAAAACTATAGGCGGGCCGGATATAACATATTATACGGAAATATATTAATAATACGCTATTATATTTATTTTACGCGTTCAAAAGGAGATATGTTTTTGAATTAGTTAATACTGATTAAAATTCCTTATTTATAATAAATTCACTTTAAATTTTACAACCAATTTTTTTCAAGAGATTATTGATTAAACTCCATTCTAAATTAACTTATTGTAAATTTTTAATTATGTTATAGACTTGACTTTCAATTAATAATAATAATTTCTTTCTTCCTAACGTTCCAAAAAAAAAATGCAAAAACTGACCCCCCCCCTATTAACAATACGTTATTATATAGCATTAATATTTAATATACACTATATTATATAGTGATTATTTGTGAATTAATTCTATAGTAGCCGAGGACCGGATGGAAAAGTTTCAAGGGCTGGATTTGGCTCGTGGGCCGTAGTTTGGGGACCCCTGCTCTAGTACATAAGTTCCACACTTATTTAGCATATAGCAGCTCTCTATGGAACAAACGGAAAGATGCAGTGACAATTTGACGTGATTTTATCTATCTCTATTTCTAACTCTAGCTGTAGATTTGTTTCAATAAATTTTAAACAACAGGTCTGCCAAATTAGACGATGACGAACACCATCGTCTGGCAACACTTTCTTGTTAATGACTGTCGTCAGGCTTGACCAATGACCGGTTAGAGCTGGCAATTTGTCTATTTGTCTGGTAAAAATAAAACATCTAATCATGACTTTCTAAAAAGGTTAGACATTGTCACTGAACAGCTGGAACATTGTACATATGAACAGGTTTTCAACATTTTATTATCTTCTCTTTCTTTATTCTTTGACCGCCTCCTATTATTTACCTGAGGCTTCTATCGCCTCAATTAATTGTTACAGCGCCTACAAGTTTCGCCCAGTTTAGGAATCATTGCACTAGACTCTAAGCTTGCCTCCTTTGGTGTGGCCTTAGCCTAAGGGATTTAAATCAGGGTGAGATACTTACGTAAGTCAACGCAAGGAGGTACTTGAAATCCGAATGATAAAGATACTTTTTTAAGATCAAGTGTTTCAACATCAAAGATTTGCTTCAAATGATGAGAATCATAAGCACGAACATAGGATTTGTATGCCTCTTTTGCAGATGAATTCAAAAAATAATTTGATTTTATTAATTTTTCAAGCTAAAAAATATAAATGATTTAGAGTTAATAAAATTATATATTTCAAAAAAAACAAAAAAAAAAAAAACATACTTGAAGTTGTATATCGGCGATTTTACTCCATTGGAAATCGAACTCATTTAATGGTACTTTAGCTTGTTTAAGATAGCGAAGGAATCCTAATTCTTCGGGCCTTAAAATTAAAAGAGCATGACCGCTGCCGCCCTGTCCTCTTGCAGTTCGGCCTACTCGATGAATATATTCCTGAAAAGATAACACAAGTTAATATATTTATTTTAACAATCAATTAAAAAAATTCAAATAAGAGTGATATCCATTCAAGATATATAGAATTAATAAGGTAACGCGAATCCATCTATTGACAGACAGCTAACGGTGAACAACAATTCCCCCCCAAAAGAATATGTTTAAATTAAGTTAGTACCGTGTTGGTTTATTGTGAAACATTATGTAAATTATGGTATAATTAAGGCGAGTTTTTGTGGAGTTTTACAAAAATGAAAGATTTAAAAATATTGAACCTCATGTATGGTGGTCATTTCTAAGGCTAAGGCCATACTACAAAGAGCCTCGCTTAGTGCTAAGAGCCAAGCTACTCACTTAGTGACTAATCCTAGTGAACAAACGTATTGCATAATATCGCACTGGCCATACTCCAAACGACGCGCCTAGGTAGGTGTCTAGTTAGTCACCAGGCAATAAGCGTAGCGAACAGACGTGTTGGTTATTTTTGCTAGTCACCTAGTGACTTTACAATGGAAGAAATTTTAATTGCTGCTGATTTTAAAAGGAAACCACTTTAGAACCCATCAAATAAACATAACAAGAATGTGCTTAAATTAAAAAAGCTGTGGGAAGAGGTTGCAGAAGAAATAAATGCGCGAAAGTGAATGGTGTGTCACTATGCTAGGAGCCTTGTATGTGGCCATTGTGTATCTTGACAACAAGCATAGCTCCTAGCTTATCTCTAAGGGAGGCTCTTTGTAGTATGGCCTTAGCCTAACGGATGTAGATAAAAAATTTACAACTTTTGTTAGCCATTTACAATCATGTGTTGCATCTTCTGCCGGAAAAGAAAGAATATTTTCTAACTTTAGTTTTATCCAAACAAAATTAAGAAATCGTTCAGGTTTGGAAACAGCTTCCAAATTAGTTACATGCTATAAAATGTTAAATTATAACATTAAGGAAGATAAAACAAATAGCGATTGTGATGAATATTAATAGTGATAGTGGAGCAATAAAGATAGTCGGTATTGCAGTCAGTGTATTTATTCAGTTAAGCTACTAAAAGTCAACGTTTCGGGATACACTCTGTGCCTTCTTCAGGGCGAGTAATGGTAAGTCATAAATTGAAGAAGGCACAAAGTGTGTGCCAAAACAATGGCTTTTAGTAGTTTAACTGAATAAATACACTGACTGCAATTCCGAATATCTTTATTGATCCATCCTCATACCAGTCGATCAAGCTATCTATTCCACAATATTAATAGTATTTTCTAAGTATCTAAGCGTAAATTTTAAAATTATTATTATATTTGATACTAAATTTATGTTTTGTTATCTTCAAGTTCGGTTTTGGTTTTGTGTGCAATATTATTTTCCCGAAATATATATTATACTTATATACTATATGAAATTTATTGGTTGTTTATTTATTTAGATTATTTTATCTATAGGTATATGAATGTAAGTATGGAAATATGAATCAAATTATGTTATTCAAATGGACAGTCAATAAAAACGACTGGTCAAAATCGAATAACGTTCAGGACGGTTTAAACCGAACTACCCTGTCGTCAGGAGTAGATAGACTAAAAAAAGACTTTTTTAGTCTTTCTACTCCCCTTAATTATAAGAACATGTTTGTTATTCACCTATGACGAGCACCTCTAATAGTTCTGATTTTCGCTAACATATTAAGAAAAA